>JAOTAV010081398.1:0-12412 GCA_026546445.1 Cyclargus thomasi | reverse complement strand
ATTTGTGCTCAAGGAAATGTCAGACATGTTGCAGCTACGAGGCTTTGATTAGTTAAATAAATCTATCTATAATAATAATAAATAATTATATCTATGGACGCTTCACACCACGTCAGTCTGGTCTTGTGGTAAGTACTCGAAGGACTTGTGTTACAGGTATCACACAACGGAAATTTTTTATACTATACACATCCAAGACCCAGAAACATTTAGAAAACTTTTTGCTCCAAAATTTATTTTATAGTAATAGAGAAATCTAGATATAATTACAAAACTCAAACTGAATAGCTTCAAATTCTTTATTAAAGAGACAATAACACCCAACACTGTACTTACTGACAAGGTGATAAATTCTTGCACTCTTTGATCTGTCCAGTGGTTTCCTGGACGAATCGGGCATTTAGGTGAGTGGATTTTAACAAATAGGATTTTTATTCTAATTATGGTGGTTTTAGTGGACATGATTTTTTTCATATAACTTGGTGTGAGGGGCATCGTGTTACTAGAATCTGGGAGCGAAGTATTTTTTTATTAAAACTTATTTAAAACGTGTAACGTTTAGTAAATGACACCAAAATTAGAATAATCTCGACGACAGAACTAAATTGTGTCTTTAAAACATAACTACAGTTCTAAGAACTGTAGTTAAGTTTTAAAGACCGTACCGTAAAATTTGTATAATGTAAATAGTCACTCATATATTCTAAGAAGAAAGAAAAAAAAGGACTTTATCGTTTACGATAATGCCGTCGTTAATTGATCTTGATATTAAGAAAAATACATCAACGATAAGTCACCAAAATTAGAAATCGCTTATGTTTACATTTGGTTTTTCTAAAATAATAAGTATTATTTTGAAAAATAGTTACAGGGCCTGAATATAAACAGTATGCTTTACTTTTTAAACCAAAAATTAAAACTATATCATAAGAAAAAAGGATTGTTTTTAGCTTTGCCGCTTACGTCTTGATTTGGGAAATTTACCCAGTTTTGACGTAGGTATCCTTTAAGATATAATATGTTAGTCTGTAAGGTATTTGGGCTCTATAATATGGGCAAATATGTCTGAAATAAATGGTAAGTAGGAAAGGATTTTGATAAATTATACCCCCACAGGGATAAAATAGGGTACAAACTTTTATAAGTTTGTATGAACATTTTTCATAACGAAGGCGATTTTAAAAATGTACCATGGGGTAAATTGAGTTACTTGGTCGTAATATGTCAATTTCATGAAGTCACGATCTGTCGCCAGTCGACAGATCATGACTTCCGTGACCAATATATTTTAAATCTGCAACCTGGCTCTGCTTCCCTGATTGTTCAACTGAATAATATGTTGCTCAGTGCTACTGTCAATAATGTATTAAATTATTCTGGAGACTAATTTTCTATGGACTTGTTAATGTCGCAGACAGGTTGTTATTAAGTCTTTAATGAAGTAAAAATATCAAAATTAAAAAAAATATATATATTATAAGGCAACGACGTAACTTACAGCTTTTCCTAATTTAAGGTCAGGCCAGGCCAGTTATATAAATTAAACTACGGGCACGGGCTAGTAAACATGAGTATTGAGTACACTAATAAAACTAAAACTCAATATTCCTTGCAACTCGGTGTTTACCGTTCTAAGTCTGAGAACTAATAAACGAAAGGTCAAGTCTTGCGGCAGACAATAAAGGGTGTTCAAAGACATTTCATATTATACAGGACGTTCCAAAAATATATCTCGAATACAAGCCTCCTTGTACAATCAGAAAAGTTGATTTACAGCCAAGTGAGGCACTGCGTAATTAAGCTATTTGAAATCGCCTCCGTGGTCCAGTGGCACAGCTCTTAGCCCGGAGGTCGTGAGTTGGAATCCCTCATTGGAAACGTGTTATTTCTAAGTTAGGTTAGAACAATGCAGGTTGATCACCTGATTGCCTGACAAGTAAGATGATACATGCGTCGGGCATGTTAAAATTCGGTTCTGCGCCTGATCTCTCGCCAGTCGTGTCGGTCATCCGTCCTACTGGGTTATGAGAGTAAAGGAAGAGGGAGTGCTCCTATGTAACGCGTATACACTCGGGCACTATAAAATGACTTCTACGTAACAGGCCTGGTTTCTATGAAACCGGCCACCGCGCCGTCACCGAAACCGGTTTGGGGTCTTATTATAGAGGAGACCAACATGAAAAATTTTAAAATTGCCAACACTAATTATAAACAGTGTAACGCAGTGATTTACTGTTATTCGATATCATACAGACGTCGTTTTAGAGCGTCCGTAGCCTAGTGGGTAAGATCTTTGGTTGGCACTCGATAGTGTGCAGGTTCAAATCCGGATGGAGGGGTGACCAATGAGACCGACTGCAGTCAAGCTGGCCCATTCGTGCCGAAGGCTCATAGCTCTTCCATGGCAACGAGCATCCGTATAATAAATTGAGATCGGAAAATGTCTCATTGGTAAACGCCTCCATCCGGATACCACGGCCTCACAGAGAACTGGTGTAAAACGGCTTTGTGTTGTATTTCGTTCAGTGTGCGAGTTTACCGCTGGCCCAACTTCCCTAATCCCTCTATCCCTATTCCCTCAAAAAGACCGGCAACGCACTTGCGACTCTTCGGATATCACGAATGTCCTTGGGCGACGCATTTGCTTTCCACCGTCTGTTCGTTTGCCCCCTATATACAATAAAAAAGACATTTAAAATCTTAGGTACATTATTTGAAAAGCTTAGCTATGAAACACACTGTTGTTGAGGTGCGCAGGGACGCATCATGTTCTCATACCTAGAGCGCCCTCGGTAGAAAAGTTTGCATGAAAAATGCAATGCGCCCCAGCATGCCCCGTTACAAAATGCTCATTGCTAAGTGCTCTTTAATCAATCAGCGGATGCTTGCCATATCTTATCTATGTGTATTTTAATTCGAGAGTCTACATGCCGATGCATATAATGTTTCTATTGAATTATATTATTCAAATCTGATGCATTTCGCGTATTAATATCCCTGGAGTACTTCGCCGATACCTGCATACAATGGATGAGCATTTTTGCGGCATCGTAAAGCTTTGTACTGCTCAGTAATACTTCACGTTTCAATAAACGGATAGAAATATTTAAAAATTGAATACAAAGGGCATCCATATCAATATTGTTAATATTATAAACTAAAACAAAGTAAGTTACCCCCTAATGATTATAATAATTTAAGAAGTCTCTTAATACTGAAATAAGTTGAATAAAAAGTTTGGATGAGATCCTAGGTACAAAAAAACCTAACATAATGATTACAAACAAAGGATATGGGCGAAAAGCCTTTAGATGACCCTATTTTTTAATAAAAAAAAACTGAAATAGCCAAATCTATAAAGTGTTTTGTTTGGAGACATTTTGAGTCAAGGGACAGAGTAAGGAAAAATATAAGATTTCCGCGTGATGAAACAATTTGGCGCAGCGAGGTTGCAGGCGTCATGTCGTTTTATTATTATCTCAATTAATGTTATGCCAGTCACGGTCGCTTGCCACGAGTATTGTAAAGCCTTACATTGATCTGTCATAAATAGACAAAATTCTAACCTCCTCGATATTATCAATATCAATTATTATGTATTCAAATCAATTTCTCTTATAGTATTAGCCATTCGTTTTTAATCAATTTAACAGGATTATTCCTAATATTAACGATAGTTTTAATAAATCAAAAACAAATACAAAACTGAATTGCTGAAAGGCAACAATACGATTAATAGAAATGTTAATATTACTGAATTAAAATCCAAGAATTTTAAGCCGAATTTCCAAAAAAGACTTTCATTTTCACTTCACCAGAATCTCATAAACTGTGAACTTGTAAAGCGTCATCTAAAATTTAAATCTCTAATAATTTATTCAAAAGTTCAAAAGCGAATGCAATCTTATATTTAAGGAGTTATAGAATTTTATTTTGTTTATCTTCGGCACTTTGATACATAGAATTATTTTAATGTATTTTGTATAAGATTTATGTGATTATAAATTTATGAACTATGGATCTAAATTTTAAGCTCAATCTCTTAGAGTGTTTTTCTCCTAATTTAGTGACTTTTATGAGCTGTGAAAACAATATTGCTTATGCTTATTTCTCATTAAAAAATTAGTCATATATGTACTTCTTTGTATATTTTTGCGTAATAACACGAAACTACGCAGCACTGCTACAAAATGCTAGGTCACTTTGTAACGATGCTACGAGATGCTGCGGCACTTTATAGTGGTGTTACGAGATGCTGCGGCACTTTGTGGTGGTGTTACAATATGCTGCAGCACTATGTAGCGGTGTTACGAGACACTACGGCACTTTGTAGCGTTGTTACGAGGTGCTGCGCACTTTATAGAAGTGCTACGAGATGCGGCGGCTCTTTGTAGTAGTGCTACGGGATGTTGCGGCACTTTGTAGCGGTGTTACGAGATGCTACGATACTTTGTAGCGGTGTTACGAGATGCTGCGGCACTTTGTCGTGGTACTACGAAATGCTGCAGCACTTTGCAGCGTTGTTACGAGAGCTGCGGCACTTTGTAGAAGTGCTACGCGATGCGGCGGCTCTTTCTAGTAGTGCTACGGGATGTTGCGGCACTTTGTAGCGGTGTTGCGAGATGCTACGGTGCTTCGTAGCGGTGTTACGAGATGCTGCGGCACTTTGTCGTGGTACTACGAAATGCTGCGGTACTTTGTAGCGGTGTTACGAGAGCTGCGGCACTTTGTAGCAGTGCTACGAAGTTTTGCGGCACTATGTAGCGTTGTTACGAGATGCTGTGGCATTTTGTAGTAGTGCTACAAGATTGCCACGGCACTTTATAGCAGTGCTACGAGATGCTGCGGCACCTTATACCGGTGTTATGAGATGCTGTGGCACTTTGTAGTACTGCTACGCAATGCTATGCAATGCTATGTTACGTAGAGATCTAACGCAGCTAGGTACGCGTCAACCAATATTAAGTTTTTTTCTACATATAAAAATGTTTAAGTATATTTCTATATAAAGTTTAACATTTTTATTTGAATTGATATTCCCAAGCCCCAAACTTGCAAAACATTTTATTCCATCACGGAATCCATTGTAAAAAACTAAGCCCTTAAACCAAAATGCACAAACCATTTGCTAAACAATTTTCCATGAGAGCTCGCCTTTCACGCCGTAGCGCGAGTCAATAACGTAGAGTATACGTAGTAAAATACGTAGTAAAACGTACCCAACGATAACGTGAATATTTAACTTCTCTCCAACTTTTAACTTATAAGTTTCAAAGTTTTACGCATATTGTAGGGATTGAATTTATATTAGAGAGTTTTGAATGGATAAGGAGCAAACTTTTCAGTGTGTTTGTGATTTTTGTTTACTATAATTAGACAGTCCGAGCATTAATAATTTTGCCCAATTTGTAAAATCACGTTATATGTTCATAAGATTTTGGATTTTTGTGTGCGTGTGTTCGTTATTGAACTCGTTCCAAACGGCCGATTTATGATTTTTTTGTATGTGTCCCAGGGGGAGTTTAAGACAACCAATAACGATACCGCATACGTTAAAATCCATCAAGGCGTTTAGGGCTGCATAGCATGCCAAACAATTATACATGCATGCATACATATATACATACTCTCGAAAAAAACAACCCTCCTTTTGGCGCAGTCGGGTAAAAATTCAGTAAAATCGATCCATTCGTTTGGAAGGAATTCAGTGCCGAACACATGCATACGAGAATTATATATATTGAGATATTTCAAGTAAAATCAATAAGGCTGACCTAATAGCTTGCGTTATTGTTTTGTACGGTATACTGTTAGTGCCGGATAGCTTTGGCCCGTCGGGAGAGGGCAATGTGAGGATATGGCTCGAAAATAATGAAGCAATATTGTTTTCCTGCCTGCGATTGTAAAAACACCACTTCTATAGCTATTAGGTAGAAATACATTTTAAAAACATAATAATATCATGATCTTTCTTTATATTTATAATAGCCTTTTCCCGTGGCTTCACTCGCATTAAGAAGTATTTTTGTATAAACTTTCAACCCCTATTTTAACCTCTGGAAGTAAAACTTCATAAAACGCTTTGACACGTATTAATTTTTTTTTTCAATCATCAGCTCAGAAATAAAATTCTAGGTCTCTAACTTAAGAAATGACGAACTTGCGTAGAAAAATTTATACAAACTTTAACCTCCTTTTCATCCTCTTAGGGATAGAAAAAAAAAATGCCTAAACACGTATTTATGTATTTCGAATCAGTAGCTCAGAAATTAAATTTCATGTCTTTAACTGAACAAATGACGAACTTTCATACAAACTTTCAACCCCTATTTCACCCCCATTAGGGATAGAATTTTTAAAATTACTTTCTGAGCGAGTGTCTACCCTTATATTTCTTGAACACCTGAATAGCCTTAACTCAAAAATACAATTTACAATGGAGTTAGAGAAAGATAATTCCTTAGCCTACTTAAATGTTTTAGTAATAAAGAATCCTGATGGTACCTTAGGGCATACGATGTATCGCAAACCTATACACACAAATAAATATTTAAATGGTGATTCCCATCATCACCCAGCATAGTTGTGTACTGTTGGAAAATCATTTTTTCAGAGAGCATAAGGAATCTGTAATGAAAAACATTTGGAAACCGAGCTTCATCATGTCACGCAAGTTCTTCCTGACAATAAGCTTCGGGTACCACGTAGACAGAGCAGCAAACGAGTGAAATCAGCCACAGTTGAGAGGTTACATGCAGTGTTATATCTTTTATTACAACAAACTGAAAACAGCAGGAACATAGTTCTTGAAGCGACTTCGTTTTACACGCATGGTTTCTTTAAACAATATAATAATATATCTCCACGAGAATAATTATGTTGAAAACCAAGGCAGACATTCGGCTAATAAGGCACACTCAATTTGGCAAAAATAATGATGGCGGACCTGTTAAATCGACATTATTGATCATCTCATCTTCGCCTCGTCGCTGCAGGAGCCGGCCAATTTATCACGCGACTCAATATGAAAATTTTATTATCATAAAATATCGTAAGATCAAAGTTCAAGTATGGAAAGAAATCACTGTTGCCACCTGAGCCTGGAGCGAATACGTTTTCTTTAAATTTTTTTTCTAGAATCGTCCATATTTTTTTGTATAGACATAATATGGATTTCTATTTTTTAATTTATAATAACATATAGACGCTTCACACTACGTTAATCTGGCACCGTGCTAAGCACCCGAGGGACTTGTGTTACAGGTACCAGACAACGGAAATATATTTAATACTTTTATACTCGTATACACGTATTTAAGATCTTTATTACATGATACAAATATTAAGTACACATCCAAGACCCAGGAACATTGAAAAACTTTTTGCTCCGTTGGCGGGATTCAAACCCGCGACCCCCGGCTTAAGTTACCAATGCGCTTACCAACTGAGCCTTATAGGCCGTCGAAAAAAAATGTTTTTATTAAAATAAGGGAAGCAACGGAACTGACGGATCACTTGATAGAAAACGACTGCCGTGTAATAAAGAAAATTACAAGGGTTTTGTCAGTATTTTTAAAGAACAGGCTATGGGAAGAGAGAATGAGGTGAAGGGAGTCGATCCTTACTACTCGCAACACATTGCAAGCGCTGTTTTTGGCTGGTTTTTCTGTGACGCTAAGGTTTTGCTCGGTTCGAGTTGTTTCAAAGCCAAAACATTCCTCTTCCATAGTAATTAGTATCCGTATTATATTTTTAAGTTACAAACCTCCATCCGTGTTTTAACCTAGCACCCTCTTGAGTGCCAACCAAAGATCTTTGCCGTGGGAGAGCCATGATTCGGCATGAATGGGCCGGCTCGACCGGAGTGATACTACGGCCTCACAGAAAACTGACGTGAAACGGCATTGTGCTGTGTTTCGTTCAGTGAGTGAGTTTACCGGTGGCCCAACTTCCCTTATCCCCTTTCCCTACTCCCGATCCCAATTTCTTCATAAAGGAAAGGTGTCCATGGGCGACGACAGTTGCTTTCCATCAGGTAGTCCGTCTGCTCGCTTGCCCACTAAATATCATAAAAAAATATACTAGGCCACGGACGCCCAAAACTCTCTCCATAAACGTGTCTATAAAAGTTCGATGTGTTACTTTATTCCGGTCGGATAGTTATGCTGCCTAAAAATAAATGTTATATAAAACTAGCGCGGCGGAAAGACACGCTGAATTAATAAGGGCTCTCGCTGTTTTATACATTTTTTACCAACGCAGCCCTTGGTTTATTTTTTTTTATAAAAACCCTCGCCGTGAAATGGGCTAGCATTAAAACACAGTAACTCCGAGCTTAGCTGTTAATTAATTTAAGATCCTTGATTATTTGCACGTACAGTCATTTTTTTTAATTTGAAAATAATATTGTCAAAACGCTTAGCAAGCTAAAGTTTAAAAAGAGGTCCTATAGATGTTCTTATGAATATAAACAGCATGGATTAAAGTGGTGCCACACGTCTTATATTTTACCGTATTTTATATATATAGTTTATAGTGATATAAAATATTTTAACGCAAGCTTAGACGTAATTAAGATCGTAAAATTTTACTTTTTAGGATTACCAACCATGAAACTTTTTGAGGTAGGCGCCATCTTGTTTGCTGCTTGCCGCCATTTTGCGTGTTCATGTTGAAGAAATTCAAGCAAAGGTTTATAAAGTTGTTTTGAGTAAGAAACTTGACTATAATATTATTCTAACGACAAATTTGGTCCCGTTTCAGCACTTGACAGAAATAGAGACGACAAATATTTGCGAACGTAAAATTTTACCTACTATATTTTATAATTAATCTATACTAATATTATATTCCTAATTGATTTCTTTATAAGTTTTTATTTACATGCTAATTTTAAAATCACTTAACGTGGAAGCTAAAGTTAAGTAAAGAGAATATTTTATTTTGGCAACGATAGCTAGTGACAGGTTGTAATATCCAAAGTATATTTTGACATTCGAGATTCCTCGTTTCGTCGTTAGCTATTTCCGTCCTCAACTTTTCTCATCGCCATTTCAGGTATAGGAATAAAACTTCAAGTATAAGTTCATCAACCTGAAACAACTTTAAGATGGCGCTTAGAAACTTATAATAGTTGTCGTAAGTTATTATAAGTTATTATACTAAGCACACACTTCCGTGATGAGCTACTAAGCCAATCACACTTAATTATTTATAAACTAGCTTTTGACAGCGGCTTCGCTCGCGTGGAATTCGAAAATTGATAAAAAAAAATTGGTCATGTAGTAACATAGTCTATTTTTTGTTTTGTAGAGTACTCCATTGTTTCAACTAAGTCTATATCAAAAACCAAGTAAATCGGTTGCTTCGTTAAGGCGTGAAGAAAGGATAAACAAATTAACAAACACACTTTCCTATTTATTTAATATTTATTTAACTAAGGAAGGATATAGCAAAAAAACATATTATTAATAGAGATACCCTTAAATATTTTATTTATTTTGTTTTTAGTATCTGTTGTTATATCAGCAACAGAATACTCTGGCTGTTACCGTCGTTGAGACACAGTCAGACGGACGGGTCCCGTTTTTGCCCTTTAGGTACGGAACCCTAAAGTATTTTCTTTTTAATTTTACTGTCACGGCACGTCGGTTTTATATGATATTATCAATATACGCCATCGCAAAATGGTGAGACGCATTTTTGATTTTGAGATAAATAGAAAAATGAAAACCTGTTTTTTATTCTAATATGTCCGTAATAAAAAAAATGACCGGCAACAGGCCGGTAGCGCAACTAAAACTCTTCCAATGTTGCAAGTGTCTATGGCGACGGTAACTGCTTTCCACCAGGTAGCCCGTTTGCTCTATTTAAACCTTATGTTATAAAAAAATCGCACGAAAGTTAGTGGATTTTTGATTTTTGGGATTTCTATTTTTGTTTGGTTGTATTTTTAGGTGATTGAAATTTCGCTCAAGAACAGCCACTACATCGTTTTAAATGGAATCCCTTTTTCTTGAACGTCTGTACGCTATGAATCTTAAGAAAAACGTTCCGAACGATGAATATTTTAACTAGAAATTGTTATCTAAAATGTAATGAAGTATTCCGTTTTGAGGTATTGAAAAAATATTATGAAATTATAATGAAATATTTTTACTGTGGTTATTAGTCATAATGATTTTTTTTAAGTCAGAATTTTTTATAATAATTCGGAAATAATAATGAGTCGTTATGAATATATTTAAAAAATATATGATTTATCATAATTCATTAATATATAATTCTCTAAATTCATTAATATATAACTGTCTAAAAAATCGGTCTCAGTACTGTCACCTCGCCCATCACAGGCAAATAACGGGCAGTGGCGAGCACTTTACAGGATCGTGCTCGCTTGTCATAAGATTGATCGATGTTTTTGTTTTAATAATAAAATTAATACCCAGAATCTGATATCACCGAGTTCAGTTTATATACGTTTCATTTTGTTTGAAACTCGACCATTTTTAGCTGCACAGAGCTCAATTAGGTTTTTTTTAACATCAAAGTTACTATTTTGTTGGTATACGTTAATTAAACGCAAATAAGAAAATTCAATTCACAAATCCTTTTTAACATGCGTGTAAACTGCAAAGGTAATATGTAAAATTTACGGGTCGTTTTTTTTTGGGAAAAGTCCTGAATCGCACTATTGATATTTGAAAAATATGCCACGGGAATAGAGTTAGGGAAAATGTATAAGGAAAGGGATTAGGGAAAGAAAAAAGGTAATGGTAATGAAAGTGATAGGTAGTATGGTGTACGCCGTATTTTTGGTCCACTCGGCCCATTCATGCCAAATGTAGTCCTGTCTTGTCTGTGCAAATAGTAGTCCTGAACGCCAAAGATATAGGCGCAAGCGCATCGAGTATGCTGACTGCCTTGTCGAAGTAATCAAAGCTGCGCCGATTTTTCAGTTTGTTTGAAGTCAGCTTACTGTTCGTTATATATACTGCAGTTATTGTGAGAGTAACCACCTGTAGATTTGAACACGAGGGAATTAAATATAAAACTTTTTTGTAACAATCGCGAGATTGTGCCTTGTGGCGTGGGTATAGGAAAAATTTAATAACATTTCTATTATACAATAAGTAAATATAGTGAGTAGTATTTAAGTAAAGTTTTCGATCAAACGGGATATTTTTTCTTTGCAAGCATTAATTTTTTTTTTCAGAATAAAGCAGAAGGATTTTTTTTGTTTGAACGCGCAAATTTCAGGTACTACTGGCCGGAATCGAAAAACTCATTTTGTTTTGGTTAGTTCATTAACGAATTTACATTCGACGAAAATACAGACGTAGTCGGGGGCAACAGAAGATAGACTTTATTTTTAATATTACTGCCGGTTTATTCCGCTGGACTAGTACCCAAACCGGTGTTAGGCAGTCCCTAGACCTACAATATCATTGAACAATACATTTCATTGTTCAATACGATTGAAAGACCTTTTGAGTCCAATCGATCAATATATCACACAATATACGTTCAGTCGGAGATCGATACTAATCCTGTATGCACCGTTCGTAGTAAACATGTTCGACCAAAATGTAGGTGCAGCTGTGTGTACACTAAAAAATATGCTGCAATAAAATTAAACTTTCCTTCAAATCATTGAGCAATCCTCAATATTAACCCTAAACGATCATAATTATATTGCACAATACGTGATATTGCTCAATAAAATTGATCATTTAGAGGCAGCCTTAGTTAAACATATAAACATTCTGAAAACATATGCCTTAAAATAGGAGAAGTCTCGGGTACAACATTGGAACAGTTAAACATTTTTCGCCAATTAATTTTTGTAACAAATCTGGTAAATTATATGTGTGTGTTATGTTAATTTATTTATATGTGTATAGGTTTGTGTGTTATTGTATACGTCTAGAATCCACATTTTAATCTATGCCAAAATAATAGTTTTCAAAATATTATTTAGCTGCTTCCTCCATATGACATTTACGATTACTTGTCGGGAGGTATGCTACCTTCACACATTTCCACGTGACCTTGGACTAGAACTATCCCCTTGTGTATCCATCGCAATCTCTGAAGTAATTATTTTAGAATCTTCATCAGCCAAGAGGAATAATGGATGTCACAACCGATGTGCAATCCACTCCAATGTATTGGGAATTAAATTTTATGGCATCTCTTTACAATCGGCGCTTGCGACCGATGGCACGCGTGCACGCTAGTGTAGAGAACATAATATCATCTCAGCCCCAAAAATTTCAGATCAGCTCATGATTAAATGGAAATTGTACCAACTTCAAAATGATGAAGATTGTGACCAGAAATAGTGGAGGTTTAGCCATATTCTAAAAAAACCCTATTTAGTTTATTGAAGTTTATTTTTATTACTTAGTTT
>JAOTAV010081387.1:0-12412 GCA_026546445.1 Cyclargus thomasi | reverse complement strand
GAGAATCTTGTTCTTTCACACGTACTTTATTAAACAGGTGGTTGACAAAAAACAATATATCCACAGCCAAACATATAACCTCCTCGAAACCTCCTGAAGTCGATTAAAAACTAGGTAACCTACAAACTATCTATTATTAGAATTCTCAAATTTTTCCCTTAATATTATAATTAGGAAAGCGTGTATGTTTGTTTGTCCGTTATTTACACCCTAACATAACCATAGACTTTAAGTGAAAAGAGTGTTAAGTAAATATTAGGCTACGTGATTTTCAAACTCCAAGCAGGTGAAGTCGAAACCAAGGCGGGAAGCTACGTATATAGTGTATACATTATAATTATATGAAAGGTTACATGTATGGAAGGTTAGCCTACCTCGGTAGTCATTGATAGCGACGACCAGGGTAAGTGTGGAGCCGAGAGGCACGATGCCGGAGACAGGTGGCGCCCAGGGACCCTTGCCAGCTTGGATCTCCATCCAACAGTCCACGTTGTCCCCTGGAATATGAAGGTGAAAGTTCAAGTAATAAAATGGTGGTCACGCTAGTTTATATCGCATTATTGAATTGACGGGTAGCGCACGCATTACAATCACAAAGATTCTTCTTTCTTCTTCATTTCCTCTCCTGCAGTTTTACTCCCCAATATGACCATTCATTATTACAATCGCGCGATTGCGTCGGTACAGTCGCAAAACGCATTCGCAAAACACGCGCCTACATTGCCATTTGCCAAGCAAAATTTAAGGCACCGGTTCAATAGCTGCAGTGTTGCTGGCAATATATTGACTAATTAACAATGGCTAACACTTTCGAACAACGGTAGATCTATGAGATGGTGGGAATCGAACCCGGACCATTTCGTACTTGAATGTTACATAGCCACTCCGCCACACGGCTAATGATAAGCGCGTCGAATTTATCGATATTGTTATGAAAGGAACGAAAACACAGAAAACATAAATTTGTTGTATTAGAGCCTCATTTAATTTTTTTTTTTAGTGTTTTTTGTTTTAGCGGCAACTGAAATACATATTCTGTGAAAATTTCAACTCTCTAGCTATTACAGTTCTTGAGATACAGTCTGGAGGCAGACAGACAGACGGACGGACAGACATGGAAGTCTTAATAGTAGGGTCCCGTTTTCACCCTTCGGGTACGTAACCCTAAAAACGCTATTTTCTAGGAAATCCCACATCTCGGGGCATCAGCGCCAATCAGCTCAAGTCGTGTGTTTGCTATGCGATTTTTGCGATTCCACTTACCCCTGAAGTCCAACTGTACGACGTCCAGGTCAGCGATGACCATGGGCGGCTTGGAGGCGGTCTTCTCGTAGTCGTTGAACCACTCGCACCGCAGTCGCTTCGCTTCGTCCCACACCTCCAGCAGGTCCTTGTCGTACTGCACCACCACAGTGTTCTCGTAGAACTGCCCGTTCAGGTCTGATGGTACAAATAATTTTTATCATCAGTGACATTATGAAAGTAAGTTGTGGTAGTTAATTTTAGATTAAAGCTAGAGACTGGCTAGTGATAAAATCGTTTAGCTGGCCAGCAAACACAGCAGCCTGACCTACCATTGAGATGTAAGCATTGTTTTCACTAATAGCCTCAAAATCGAAAGCTGTGCATTTTCATTTTCCCAATGTTGTATTTGAGTTCCTCGTTTTATTTGCCAGTTGCTGGCCAAAAACTCCAATTCATTTCTACTAATGTTGTTTACTGACTGCAGGTGCCTAGACTAGTTCTCTGGGTTAGAGGTTATAAAGTTTACACGATCTCAGTTTCGGTATAGTTATATTTTGTAACATAATTACGCGTTTTAAGTATTTTAAAAGCAATTAAATTAGCTAGCGATTATTCAAAAATGCAGTCCGTTAACTGGGCTAATAACCGATTATGACCTCTTATTCCCAGCCAAGTTCCACACTAAATACGTGGATTTGACGTTCCCTAATGCCACCAACATGTTTAAAATCCATTCATAGACAACCAAACTAGTATTCATTCAGTCAGAATAATTAGACGTTGTAATACGAAAAAAGAACAAGGCAACTGTTGGCCGTATATTGAATTGCCTGGAACCATGCAGGTTTTGTAATGGTCATAATAGCCCAGTCCTCCAAAACACTAAAGTTATTTAGTGGTACCGGAGATAAGAAGAAATAGAGGTATTCATGTCGAATTTTCTTAACGTTTAGAAGCCTAGGTATGGTGGTCTGGCTTGCATATTATCCTCTCGACAAAAAATATATTTCCACTTTACGTTTCTAAGAAAGCGAACAACGTTTTTGCCGTCACATACCGATGAGTGCTAAAGAGTTAAAACGAGAACTTTTAATTTTCAAATCCTTAATATGGTCTGTACTATAACGCGGATGAACTTAAGCAAAAACTAGAAGTCGCTCAAAGAACGCGGATCGAACCAGAAGCGACGGGCCGCGCAAGCGAAATCGACCCTAACGATCACGCGAGCGTTATTCTTTATAAACGTCCATTCGTCGAGACGTCGAGCTCATATCTTATCTTGCGACGCCTCAATCTAATCTTTATTAACTGTGCCATAAAGTATATTCTGCAACGTCGACGTCGACGAATGATTTAGACGAACGTGTAGAGTCGCAAATAGAAGGAAAGGGAAGGAAATGCGTTCGAGTTAGGATTCAGGGTTGGCGTCGCGCTGGCGGAGTGCCGGGGGATATTGAGCTTTATCGCGTACGGGATGTGAAGCGGAGCCTTCTGAGAAACAATGCGCGAACGGCGTTCGTGGAAGGAGCGGATTCCACGTCCGTTACTACACACTATCGAACGAAACTGGGAATAGATTAAAAAACTGTATTCCCTCAGTAGTAATGTCACCGATGGCCCTTACCGGCGAGATTCAAAGTATTCTAATTTAATCACCGCTAACAGCCAATAATTACGGACACATATATAAAACGTGATTGAATAAGGTATGCCATAAAAATATCTGTCAGTTTGCTTGAAGCTTTTTACAGAGCGAGGTATTTCTGTTGAATATACTGTATTTTACTTCAACTGATTGCTTTATTTGGGGCTTCGTTGCTCCAAGTTTCATAATGCTTCAATAGCGTTATCTTAAAATATTTGTGTGTATACATAAGTGGCGTTGCGTGGTTATGGGCCGCCGGAAGCGCAGGACAAATTTGCCGCCCCCCTTAAATTTTTACAAATATTAAGAGCGATTTTTGGATATTATACACGAGGTTTTTTCAAATCTGTATTAGAAAAAAAATATCAAAATTCTTTGATAAAATTGTTGACATTGAACATTGATTGAACGATTTTAGATAGCAAGGCCTAAAACATTTAGTTGAATGTGACATAAAATATCAGAGTTATTATAGGCTTACCTCACATTTAAATCTTTTTTTTTCTCTTTAAAATTAGTGCTTTACATGGAAGTATTCTTCGGCGTATTTTTAGCACTCCCTATCTGAAATCTTAATCTGACGGTTTTGACGATATTTCGGTACTAGAAAATAGCTTTTTAGGAACCGAACTAACTAGGAAATCTGATTTTTATACCATGATAGCAAGAGACATAGCCGACATTAACTAAATCTGACGCGCTCGAGTAAATCCAAAATACGCCTCTTCGGCTGCCCTACTATGAGCACGATGAACGAAATTTTGTCGCAGAAAGAAGTAGAATTTCAAACGTTTCAATCTTTTCTGTTAACTCTACACATATGTATTTAGCTCCGGGTTAAACATGTTATTTACGACGTTTTTAATTACCATCATAAATTAGTAGCTAGGTGGCCAGTGTATTCAATGCCTCGGTAATCACACTTTAGTTTAAATACTTGGTGCCCGTAAATTCGTTGCGCAAAAATTTGTATATCACGCGGGAACCGTACATTTTCCCGATATAAAAGTATATAGTCCTATATGTTGCCCGGACCTGACAGCTATTAAACAAAAAAAGATTTATTCAAATCCGTTCAGTAGTTCCTGAGATTAGCGCGTACAAAAAGACAGTTTTTTGTCGATATGTGTTCTATTACTGTTCCTTAGCACCTCCGCATTCATTATTTTGTAAAAATATTAAATGTGTAGACATTTGCTGTTTTATTATATGTATAGATTACGAAAAGTCATACGCGTTTGAACTCGTAAATTGTTTAAATATTTATTAATTCTTTAATGCCATACTATACAAGCCCGGCAAACTTCGTACCGCCTAACAGTCAATGATCTTCTAGCACTTCGAAGATTATTCCTCTGTTCATCTGTGCGATAAGCTCGACGATTTCTCGTTTCTGCACTCGCACAAAACTTTCAACACATATACAATAGCTGGTCAAGAAAAATCGTAGACACTTATAAAAAGACATTTACACATTCGTTAAGCTGTAGAAAAAATCTTAGGTATTATTTTCGGAAATAAATAATTAGTTTACAAAAATTAATGTCTAAAACAAACAAATATTACAGATAATGAACTTTCGAGACATTTTACACAAAATAAATTTCTGAACGCACATATGAATAGTTCCAAGCATATGACAGGATTCGATTGGCAAATGTTTGTTACATAACAATCAAATGAGAATTTATCGAAATGATTGAGTATTTATTACACATATCGATTTTAATTGTTTTTATCATGTATTCTGCTATTCGGGGCGGAGACAAATCGAACGAATAAATAACCATGAAAATTCGTTCAGCAAATCTCGAGTTCTAAGTGTTGTAACAAACCCGTCTTTGTTTTATATAAATAGATTAACGAGAGCTTTATGTACCATCAAAGAAATTGATTATCATAGCCAGTCGACAGACACCCGTCAATTGGTCTATGTGAAATCAATAAAAGGACAGACGCTGGTTCCCCATCTTCTTTTTCAACTTCCCCGTCAGTACAATATTCCTTTTTATGTTCCATATACTTTAACGATATGTATAGTTTTCATATTTTTTAAATGATGTCAAATTTTATTTATGTTTCTATATTATGTAGTTAAGTTTTCGAATTTTTATTGTTTTCGTTAAGTCTCCTCTATCACACTGAAATGTTAAAGGAATACATTTTTCGTCTCCAATCATGGAATGTTTACTCTGTCCATGTAGGGAACTTGTGAAATATTAGAAAATGTATTTAGTCACGAATCTTCGAGGTAAAAGTGTAAGCAAACGATACCCACATATTGTTTACAGAGCTGGCACGTAGCACGACAGTATCAAGTTTGAAAAATATATTGTACTTTGAAATGTAGCTTTCCAGAAGTTGTATATTATGTTAAACAAAATATCATGTTGCTCTTCAAGGCGCAATGTGTTTAATTTTGATGTATTTCAGTAGCTTTTGCCCTCGTGAATTTTAAAAATGCTCATGTGAGATTAAAAAATTACGTAAAAATACGAATATTTTGGGAACATTATATTTTCCAAGACCTAAAGAAGCCTACATTACTCTAATATCCTTTCAATTAAGTCTATGCCAAAAATCTAGTTGATTTGTTGCTTGACGCTTCGTTGCGGAATGGAAGGACATATAAACAAACAATAAGTAATAGTTACCCAAAAGTTTCATTAAACTTTGCATATGAATTTTCAATAATAATAATATCTATGGATTTCACACCACGTCAGTCTGACCCCGTGCTAAGTACCCGAGGGACTTGTATTAGATGTACCAGGCAACGGAAATATATTTAATATTTTTATACCATATTTAAGATTTTTATTACATGATACACATATTCAATACACATCCAAGACCAAGGAACATTGAAAAACTTTTTGTTCCGTCGGCGGGATCCGAACCCGCGACCCCCGGCTTAAGCCACCAACGCGCTTACCAACTGAGCCACAGAGGTCGTCAAATTTTGAGGCTATCAAGTTTAGTGTGATCAATGCTTACGCCATTTGTCCACCGACACCATCAACCGAGAACGAGATTATTTTGCCCCGATAAAATGCAACTTTATGATTTAGGCCAAAACTTTACTTTCTAGCGACATTCCTTGCCGTAGAAGAAAATATAATCTTTAGCCTATGTCATATAGTAGCATTTTATCCGGCCGTGGTTGGTTGAACTGGCCTTAACTAGGCTTAACAGTAGGATTAAAATTTTACTCTAATCTCCTCTTTACAGGTATAAAGTAGATAGGTAGTTAACTTAACTTAATTATAGGTGACGCACGATCGATCTTAGATTTTACTTAATTGGCCAGTTGATACATATTTTCGCTGGCCAGTTACTAGATTCGATCGCTGGCCATACACATAATTAAATGGAGTTACTAGATAACTACTACTAGGTAACATACGCCAAAACTATGTAAATTAAATCCATGTTAATCACTTAACAACAACATGTTAAACACTCATAATATGTGTATAGTATAAAAGTATTAGATATATTTCCGTTGTCTGTTACCTGTAACACAAGTCCTTCAGGTGCTTAGCACGGGGCCAGACTGACGTGAAGCGTCCATAAAAAAATTAAAAAAAAAAAACTTACCGGGCTTGGTGCCGCACTTGGAGTAGGCGATGCGGAAGGAGAAGTACGTCTGCCCCGTGGACGGCGGCACGTACACGCAGCGCGGGTCACCGTGCTGACCTGGAATATGTGATAGTTAGTTGCCAATTATCGATAGATATTGTATAAACCAGTTGGCGCTCGCAACTTCGTTGCGCGAAAATTTGCATATCACGCGGGTACCGTACATTTTCCCGGGATAAAAAAGTATCGTATATGTTGCCCAGACCTAATAGCTATTGAACAAAAAAAGATTTATTCAAATCCGTCCAGTAGTTCCTGAGATACAAACAGACAATTTTTTTTGTCGATTTGTGTTCTATTACTGTTCCCAAGCACCCCCTACATTGATAATTTTGTAAGAATATTAAATGTACAGACACACCAATTTTACTGTTTTATTATATGTATAGATAGATGCCTCTTGTAAGGTCTTATTATAATACCGTCACGACATACGAAACAAACTAAAAGACCTAAAAGTATATTATATAAATAGGATAGCATATTTGCTAGCATCGTACGCGCCGCATTTTAGATACCTCGCAAATTGGCTCGTACCGTATGCGCATTTAGTTAACTAAATGTACGAGGTTATAAAGAAATGCGGTGCGGCTATGACAAATATCCGATCATTTTTATAGCTTGACCACAACCCCGCACTAGGAACGTGGGTCGTGGGACGGGGGGGGGGAGGTATGAATATTACCGCCGTCAGCGTTGACGGCCAACTGACAGAGTATGCCGGTAACCATGGTAACCCTACCCTGCTGCGCCGCGCACTTACCCAAGGCGCGGAATAGCTCCTGTGGTCGAGTTATAGAAGTGTCTTTAAAAATGCGTTTGAGGTAGTCAGACTGCATTGGTGAGCCGTTCGGGTTCTTATGCAGGATTCGCATGTGGTTTTGTTTGAGGTCGCCTTACTGGGTATTGTGATAACGATACTTTTCTATTGTATAAAAATGGTGAACGTGTATTTTCTATTACACTTAGGGTGCAAGCGAGCAGACGAGTTACCTGATGAAAAGCAACTGCCATCGCCTATGGACACTCGTAACTTCTGTAACCCGAAGAGTCACGAGTGCGTTGCTGGCTTTTATGAGGGAGTAGGGATAGGTTGGGAAGTTGGGCCATCGGTAAACTCACTCACTAAACGAAACACAGCACAACGCCGTTTCACGCCAGTTTCCTGTGAGGCCGTATCACTCCGGTCGAGCCGGCCCATTCAGCATCCGTATTTTGTACTTATCAAAAATGTCTCATTAGTACACGCCTCCACCGGGGTTTAAACCTGCATCCTCTCGAGTGCGAACCAACGGACGCTCTTTAAATTACAGCGATTTTCTTTTTATTAATATAATATACCACTCGGAATTCTCTGATAGTCCAGTTAGGCAGCACACATAACGCACATTTTTAAGGTCAGCCCTTACCCACTTTCTCTGAAAACGCTAAAACCGTGTAAGACCAATAACAATTTACAAGCGGCCGCCGCTGGGGTATCAGAGCGCCACTAATTATAACATCTAATTGCGATTTCACTCACAATTACTACGTATGGAAACTGTATTAGTACCGGTGTGAGATGACGGTGCGTACGCGCCGGAAATATTTCGATTCTATCTAGTTATTGTGCTTTTTTATGGCCATAATGTGTTTCGAATTCGCAGAACATCGAAATTCAAATTTAAATAAAAGTTATTATGAGCTTAATGGACCTGAAGAAATAATAGGGCTTCCAATTTAATAATAAATATCAGTATTATACTAACACATGAACATGTAATTTGTCGAAACTGACCTAATGTAATATGAACAGTGAAGACACGACCTTAAAGGGAGAAGTATTAAGTATCGAATATTTTCATTAACTAATGGCTCGATTCATACACACTCATGTAAATAAACAAGGCTATCAGTTTCAATCTCTATACAATTATTTTACTCCCGACAGAATTAAAGACATAAGTGGAAGAAGGAGGTAACTAACATTTTATAAACTCCAGGATTTTTGTGTTAATGGACGCTTTTGGAACCGATACATTATTTGAAATTAAAATTATGTGGATTTTGATGTACAGCTAGATACACTAGCTAGATAATGAAATTGGTAAGTTACAAGATTTATCAAAATTATATGGAAAAAAATATTAAATACTCAAAGGTTGCAAAAAATGTTAGTTATCCGCTTCTTCCAATTACGACTTTAATGGTGAATTGACTCAGGTCGATCCTAACATCCAAAATAGTATCCATTTTAGATGTCACGAATATCAAAATCTGTTGAGATCAAGCTGCATCGAACCACGATTCAGTCGGTGGCAGGTTAGTCAGGAGAAAAATAAGTGGCAGCGGTGGGATCTATATACTCACCTTTTGAAGACACTATGCCTTCGAAGGGATGTGAGAACGTGAGATGTACGTCCATGTGGTCCTTCCCGCACATCACCTCCAGGGACTGGATCACCGGCATGCCCTCCGGCCGCTCCGTCGGCCATAGCTCACCGGCTCGTGTCTGTAACATCAAAATTATCATCATCAATGTCACCGACAATCACCGTCGTCGGAATTACTCAAGGATACTAGAAGTCACGCTGTGGCCAAAATTCGAACATAAATATTTCTCAATTTAGCATTAAAGTCTCGTTAACAGGTCATAAAAACTATTTAAAAAAATCACAATCTTCAACCATAAACAGATAATAATTCGTGTATGATTATTCTATCTAGTCAAAATATTTTAGAGTTTTTCAAAATTGTTCTGTGCGAAACAAAATAAGATTGCTTTTCCACGCTTCTTTTCCATACCAACTATAATCTAGGAAAAATTTCATGCTTTTACATCTACGCGTCTTTCGTAAAAGGGTTACAAAGTTTCGCTCGCATATTAATGTATAGATTTTTGAAGATTATCAAACGACCGGACTTTACTGCGAATACTAAATAGCCACAAAAATGAAAGATGTCTTTTTAAATTAAATACTTCTTTTACATCGGAACTCACTAGCAATTTAATCACCTTTTTTCATGTTATATATAAAAAAACTTTTTATTGAATTTCGAAGTACAAAATTTGGTTCATATTATTCTAATATGTAAATAAGTATTTGTGATTATGCATACGCAAACGACAGTATTTTTTTAAATTTGCCAATTAATAGTTAAATTAAAATAAACTTATTAAACATACAAAATTGTAGCGAAATTGCTACATACTCGTAATTAACAAACTGTTAAGCATGTGGTGTTTGTTGTTTGGTGATAAATAAAATAGGGTCCCGATAATAAAATATATATTGTTCTTTTTACAAATTGTTAAGTATTAAACAAGCGACACTAACGGAGGCTATAATGAGACTGCTTGTACAGTAAACATATTGTCTTATAAACTGTTTTGTCTTATAAAATGTGCAAGGATGCACTTTTGTGTGTCCCTACAGAGTCAATTGGTGTCTTTTGTTTGACGCTTTCTGTAATTCCTACAGCGATTTTTAACATTATGTTAAAGTTATCGGCCTACGCCTTCGTTTTATTACAGTTAAACAATTTCTGGTAAAGATTATATTAATTACCTCCGATTTGTCTAAAAAGCCTTAATGAAAACAATTTATTATGTTTGATTAAAACAATTCTCATCGATGTTTTGAAGCCAACCCTGTGATTGAAAAATTCTTACGACCTACTTAGATGCCTTAACCATGTTTCACATGCATCCGGTCGCTACACGGTCGCCGTAAAATCACTTCGGTCGCGCTGACCTATTCGTGCTGAAGCTTGGCTCTCCCACGGCAATGATCATCCGTATAATGTACTTGAGATCGGAAAATGTCTCATTGGTACACGTCTCCACCGGGGTTCAAACCTGCATCCTCTCGAGTGCGGACAAAGGGTCTTACCCATTAGGGTACGTAAACACGGTCGCTGGACGATCGCCAGGGCATGTGGAAGCTATACTTGCTAATACAAAGAAACTTTACCCGCCGACCGGGCAGCAACCGTGCATGTGAAAAGTGGCTTGTACTCACGAAACTGCTTCCGAGAATATCGTGTTTGCTAACAAAATTGTACGAGATTGTTTCCCCGCGCTTACAAAATTGGATGATTGGACCAAATAAGGCACTAAGTGTATACCTTCACGTAAAGTGTGTGTTTTTTGGCTTTTACAAAAGGTACCGATACTTTTAAAGTTTTCGGCTACAATTTAGGCGAATGGTTATTGACAGATAACAAGAACTTATCGCTAATTCTGCTAGCGGTGGTAGTCAAAAGACATTCCACGTTTTTTAGAGCACGCGAAAAATAAAATAAAAACGACTTTTAGTTTATTATAGAGAAACTAGATGATGTCTGCAACTCCGTTGTGCTAAAGTTCGTTTATCGCGCGGGATATGTAATTTTTCCGAACCAAAAAGTAGCCTATGTCCTTCTCCAAGACTCAAGGTATCCTCGTACCAAACAGCGAGATCAGTACAGTGGCTTAGGCGTAAAGAGGTAACAGATAGACAGATAGACTTGCGCTTTTATAATATTAGTATGGATAAAACTTTTTTTTTTGGTGCCGGTCACCGAGTACATCAAGTACTCTGCCTTAATGGAACCCTGTAAGCTAGAGTAAAATTTGACGCAAGATTTTCTTCATTCAAATTTCTTCATGATTAACGAACATGAAACTTTTAAAAATTAGTGGTTTAAAAAACACCAAAAAACACCCTTATGTAGGTGCACGTAAAAGTCAAAAATAAATTGAAAACACAAGTGGAAGAAGCGAATAACTAACATTTTACAAAAAATGTGTATTTACCTTCGAGTAAATACACATTTTTTTCACAAAAATTTTGATAAATTACTTGATTTAGTGATTTTTAGTATATAGCTTGTCTATCTAGCTACACATCAAATCCACATTTTTTAATTTCAAATAATTTTTCCTGTCCTAAAGCGTAAAAATCCGGCCTATTTACGTAAAAATCCGGCAGTTTATCAAATGTTAGTTACCCGCTTCTTCCACTTATGTCTTAAATTACGGATCATTCAAGTTGTATCTATTTCTGGGCTGTAAACTATGTGTTTTTAATTAATATATTTTATTGTAAAAGCGTAGGGCGCTGGGCCTGGACGTGGGAAGAGTGACTTCTTAAGTGTTTATAATCTTCCTTAATTAAGGCTGTACATGTTGGGTGACATAATCGCTTTGCGATTAAACCCTTAAATAAATTTTAAAAATGGTTGTATAGTGTATATGGGGACATTGACAAGTCGTGATCGATTACATAGTCCAAGAGCCATCCACCACGATGACAGCAATAAAATCCGATTCGCTTCTGATTAATTTCCTGTCTAGCTGTCAAGTGATTTTGATATAGTCCAGGAGATGGTGATGTTAATATATGTTGTAAATAAAATTCGAAAATGATCCTTGTGAACTGGGTATTAAGATATTCTCAGAGGCAAAATAAATTGGATGTCAAGTAATCAATCTCAATTGCAATTGCCATCTCGGTGACGTTTTAGAATTTTTCTCTGTACATTGAAACACATTTAAGTCTAATAGCCGGGAAGGTGAGAGTGCTACTTTTGGAGTTACTCGAGCGTCGCAGAGATCTAGTAAGTTTTGTATATTAGGTAAAATGTAGGAGAAAATAGTAAAGGCATTTTGTTTAAGCGGTGGGATAAGAAACTACAGCGATTTTAAGGTCATAAAAATGCAAAATCTGTTTTTTTTTAATTCGACATTTAATACACGATTTTAGACAACAAGGGGCATGTGAAGTTGGCCCCCCAAAATTGAAAAAAAAATTAAATGAACTGAGTTCTTGTCGCCCCCCATATAGTTCTGGAGTTCTTTGGTGTTTTAAGAAATAGTTCTGTTATTTTCATACATCAAAAACGTTATTAAAATTATGG
>JAOTAV010081376.1:0-12412 GCA_026546445.1 Cyclargus thomasi | reverse complement strand
AAATATAAATGTTTTGTTTATACTATCGCGGACTTTTTTGTAGGCATTATTGAGTTCTACAACTTTTCTATAGAAGTCGACCATACATCTCCAACTATTTAGACAGCGTGCGCGAGAATCGTTAACGTACGTCAGTATTTTCGACGACTTACTCCATAATTTTCACTATCACGAAAATCTATTTTCCGAGATAAAATACAAATAGCTTATACAAATTCGGAAGAATCCCTCTAAGTAATGGTAAGAGAAATTTTGAATTCGGTCCAGTCGTTTTTGAGTCTATTCCATACAAAAATATAAAAATACAAAGGTTTCCTATTTATAATATTAGTATAGATATTATATAAGTTATATTATATAAGGCGCCAGTTGGTCCAAGTCCACCCCAGAATACTTTTTATGCCGGAAAAATTTATGTTTCCCGCGCGATAAACGAATTTTGGCGCAACAGAGTTGTGGGTGTCACGTAGTTTCTAATATTTTTTTTATGTTATTGGCCGAAGTCACAGATAATCTAGATACTAGTTACTAAGTTTAAGTTAAAAATGGCTCGCTTCTTTATAAAGCACTTTATAATGCTTTTGGACAACCTGGGCGGTAGCGGTCATTAACATCTGTCAAAAAAATTGTCATGTTTATACAAACAGCGATTAACAACAACAAAGTGACAACACAACACTTTGATGTCAATCGCGGTATTTATAAAAATGACATTTTTTTTTACCGAGGGTTTTTGACCACTAGCGCCTAGATCGACCAAATGTTGTCAATCTAGGTCTAGTGGTAAAATCCATTTAGAGGCTCGAATTCTTTAGCACACATAGAAAACAATAAATGGCAGTAAGTAATTGCAAACTCACATGTTCCACCTCGAATCGCGCAGCCAGTACAAGTTGAACAGGGTACCTGAGTACTCAGTTACAGCTCCAATCAATAGATGGCGGTTTTGAAATACAGTCTAAATATTTCTCTAGTTTTGTAAAAAAGTTTTTTATAAAAATAAAACTACAATTTAATATCGAAGACTATATTTACCTACTCTAAATACTTTTTACTATGTAGCCTGAACATCTTGCTTCTGCAACTTAAGTTTGGCCCATGTTTGAGTCATCTGTTTCCTTATCTCACAGCTTATTACTGCTGTTGCCATACCGGTGTTTAAGCTATCGACTCCTTGTTGCAATGGTATATTCAGTCTAACACCATTCTTGGCTGCCGCAAAGCTAAAAAAAAATAACAGCCAGTCTATAAAATTCCATACATTGAGAAGTTTCAAATTCATTGGAACCTATTGATACAATAAGTTAGGGTGTGTGTGTGCGTTAAAATGTAATGTAATGCTTATATAGTTTACTGTGACAGAACTTTCTACAATGTTAACTTCATAGCAAATTCTATAAGAGTATTATAACTTTCTCTTCATTCACCCTGTATAGTCAATGTGCTTCATCTGAATATACTATTTCGCATGCTTAATCAAATAGAGACCTAACTCAAAATCACCTGCTGTAGGAAATCGTCAAAACTTACAAACTGTCAAAAGGTTAATAACTTTAATTACAATTTCCTACAAGCGGTTAAAAGTTAGGTATCATTTTGATTAAACAAGCAGTGCAATTGATGTGTCTATTCTATTTCTATAAAATCACTTAAATTAGTATAATATTAACTTAAGAACTACTTACCTATAACTCTCTTCACTTATCCCTTCAGTTTCACCGCCAACAATAAGTGTGACATGTTTTAGATTAGCAAACTCCACTCCATAGTAAGGTACGACTGGTATGCTACTCTGTATACTGTTTTCTTCGTCTGTGACATTTGCATTGCTATCAGCAATAAAAACTGATGTATCACTCGGTAGAAGTGTTTGGATGTCCTCCCACTCAACTGAAGGTAGTATTGGCTGTCTAAAATGAGCTCCAGCTGCACTCCTTATGACTTTAGAATCCCAAAGGTCAACACACCCTAAAAGTAAATTACTTTAGTAAATTACATAAAGCTCGGGCGAAGGATGCAGGACCCAGGCAATGATCCCTGTTCCGGAGCGTAACTGGCCCAACATGTCTCCCTTGCCAGCGGCCAGCGTAATGGAGATACCTGAGCCCGGTACGCTGCGGGTGGGGCGTTTTATTTCAGCTTATTTATTGTATTTTTTTCCCTCTTTTTTGTTAATAATACTAATTTATATATAAATGTTTAGGTTTTTATTTTTCAAGTCAGTGTTTATCGTTAGTCCTATTTACTGTAATTTTAGTACATATACTAATTAAAAAGAAATCTTCAGTTATACAAGTAACAAGTTATTAAAAAATATTTTAAAGCCTTTGTAGGTCTATATACCTTTTGTTAGTAATATTTTATCACATCCAACACCAACAGCTGCTCTAAGTATAGCACCCAGGTTGCCAGGAGTTCGTATGTTGTCACAGATGAGGTGTAATGGTAAAGGACGGGAGGTTCGGCTTATGTTCTCAGATGTTGGCATCTCAAAAACACCTGCAAATTAAAGATAAAATATTTAAATATGCTTTATAATGGGGCCATGAGGGCCATGCACGAATGAGCCGGTTCGACAGGAATTATACTACGACCTCACAGAAAACTGGCGTGAAACAGCGTTGTGCTGTGTTGCGTTTAGAGAGCCCAACATCCCTAATCCCCCATCCCTATTATCTCATAAAGGTGTCGTTCAGATGTCGCGAGTGTCCATGGGCGACGGCATTTGCTTTCCATCAGGTAACCCGTCTGCTTGATTGCTCCTGAATATCATAAAAAATATTAATACATGACATGTAATTTTGTTTGGGAGTAACCTCAGGTCTGGATTTATAAATAACGTAATAGGTCATGGTCTATGGGCAGCAGCCTAGAAGTCCTAGTCCAGTAGGAAGGGAACAAATGTAGGTCCCAAAGTAAAATGAGTTGGCCTAAGCAGAGCAGCTCAGGATATCCAGAAAATATAAAATACAATTACTAACTTTTATTTCAATTATTATAGGAACACTTTGACAAACACCTTAATTAATGTGTATTATTATAGGTACACTAAAATTAAAAAACTAAAATAAATAATAACAATATACAGACTTATAAAATAAAGTTATAAAAAGAAAAACTTTCCCAGGTCGTCCCCATCTGGCAGAGTACCCAGCAAAGGTAGCTCTGTGCTAGGTAGCTCCTGACTCTGGGGTCTCGGGTGGCTTCCATAAGCTTTTTTGAAATCTCTCCAAAAAGCTTATGCGCCCCCGGACCCCACGAGCCTAGGGTTTTAACCCCAAACGGTTCAAATACAAGATCTCCGCTTAGATTCACGTACTTGCGCCGCTTGAGGTTCTCTGCTTTGTTTGCAGCTGCGTCCGCACAGCTCGAGGTACCCTGCACATAAGACGGAGTCAGTGTATCGACACAAGTAGCATCCCACACAATAGCCCGTCCCATGCTCCAGGGGACCAGGGTCATGCCATCAGGACTCTTGCCATCGCCGCGTGCCAAACCGGTGGGCTCCAGTATAGCTGGCAAACCGGCGGTGACAAGAGCCCGACTGAATGATGTCATTGAGGCTGTGATGCCACGAGAAGCGTCCGGCACTACGCGTGCAGCACAAGTCGTGGTGACCATAGCTGTCTACTTGCCGCAAACACACAGATGGGGGACGACGTGAGGTACACCAAGACGCAGGGCAGTGGCTAGGCGGAAGGTATTGCGGTCCAGCAATGTTCCAGTATTTTTGGATGGTAGGGCCTGCAACCAAGCACCCGATTTCCACCTCTCCACAGCTAAAAGTCGAGCCCGTTCTGCGGCGCTGGTAGTCGTTTCTAAAAGTTTATTACGCACCAGTCCGCAGATGGGCTCGTCCCAGAGCCTTTGAGAGGACTTGTCTTCGGGAACCTTGCTGCCTGCACTGGCAACATTTCAGGCATCCTTGGCCTCCTCCGCAAAGGGAATATTAAGTGGGCACAAAGAGTTTTCTAAAATTTAAGCCCGGTTTGCGTGGACTGATATAGTAATAATATTCAATTACTAATGTTATAAAGTTATAGAAAATTGTCAATCATTGGCTGATAACATTTTTTTTAGTAGAGTTATACATATTATAACAGGACCAAGTGAATACTTTAGTTTGTGTGTGTGTGTGTGTGTGTGTGTGTGTCTGTGTGTGTGTGTGTGCGTGCGCGCGCGCGTGTGTGTGTGTGTGTGTGTGTGTCTCTGTGTGTGTGTGTGTGTGTGTGCGCGTGTGTGTGTGTGTGTGTGTGTGTGAGCGTGCGTGTGTGTGTGTTTGTGTGTGCGTGCGTGTATGTGTGTTTGTGTGTGTGTGTGAGTTAGTGTGTGTGAGTTAGTGTGTGTGTGTGTGTTTGTGTGTGTTCGTGTGTGTGAGAGTGCGTGTTGTGTGTGTGTTAAAATGTAATGTAAGCGCTATATACTTTTTGTTTAAGACCGGCAAGTAGTAATTCATATTCTTCTTATGATTTGTTATGTACAAATCATAAAATATTATATATAAATCAAATCATATGAAAAGCAGGTTACTAACCGAACAAGCCTGGTGAGGTTTCAACATCGGACCATAGTTCAATTTCCTTGTATGGTATTTTGTAAAATAATACACCTGTTTTAGGTAGGAAAGGTCTTAAGCGGTTCAAATCCTCCACATTACTGAATATAACATAATTCAGTTTACACTTGGCTTCCAAACCATCCACAATTAGGCGCCATCCTTCAACTAGCATCTGCCCTGTGCGTATTCTCTCCTTCTTAGATTTAAGTTTTACCAATAAAGAACTGAAATAAAATGTCACATAGTATTTAAAATACAATAAATTATTTAGTCTGCATAGTATTTAGTATGCGGATAAAACTTAATGTACCTCATGGGTACTGAAATCTTTTCATGTATGGTCATGTGTAGATTGATTTATACTAAATAGTATATAGTATAGATTTATACTAAATGGTATAGATGGTACAAATAATTTCATCAGCATAAGAGACATAAAATAGAAAAATACAATTAAAAACTTACTTAATTCTACCATCATTATCCTTTAATTTTTCATATATTATTTCACCATCATCATTAAAAACCTTTTTCTGGCTTAAATAAAACTTTCTCTTCTTTAATTGAGACTCTTTTGTTTCTTTTATGTCTTTAACATTTTCTGATTCAGTTTTGTTTTCTTTTTTTTTTGTATCAGCAATTTGTTTATAAAGTTTTACCTTGGACACTTTCTCCTTTTGTTGAACTTTCTCCGTTTTTTCTTCAACAACAGAACTCAAATCTATAACTTTTTCAGTTTTGAGATCTGTTTTTGGAGCAGCTTCAAAGGGCAGAACCACTTTACTGGGTTTTCTATGTGACCATCTAGAATAGCATCTGATAGAGTTTGCAGTTGATACACGAGTCACAAAACTCTTACACAAAATAGTTAATATGTTTGTAGACATTATTGAGGTAAATTATTTAAATTTTAAAATGCTTGCAGATATTCAAATAGACTGCAAATCAAATTCTTTTTGTAGGTAAAAGTTGTGATTAAATGGATATCGACTATATTAACTATTTACTTTTAAACTGAACTAATCATAAATAAAGAGTATACTAAGACTAATAAACAATTGTTGCTAATTTGTAGGTTACAATTCACAATTAATAGGTATATTTATAAATTATAGGTTATGTTATGACATTTTATTTTTTAAATAAAAAGCGAAAACATACTTAACTATGCCACTAAACATAAAAAAAATATTAAAATCTTTGCTCACTTTGGTGGTGGGCTGGTGGCCGGTGGGTTATCGAAAGGCATTCAGCAAAAGAACTTCCAAACACTTAACAAGTTTCGATGGAACATCAAAATATATAACATTTAGCATTCGGATGAACACTGGACGTAATGGTCCGATTCCCTCGTTGTTATCGCTATGCAACGGATCATATTAAGTCGACGCCAAAGAAGTGCATTGGCGTTCTCTAAATTGTCCAGACTCCAGACAAAGCGATTGAAACCTATGTTTTTTTGCTTAATAAGAAGTACCATAGAGGAATTATACTGGAGTAGCGGATCCTTTACAAATTACTGTGTGCGTAGTTTTTAGTTCAGACCTGACCGATAGATGTCACTGTGGGTATGAAATACGCTATATTCAATAAAATTTAAGTAAGAAACGTGCCATCTAGACTATCCTTAAAACTCGTTTGCGACATCTAGCTGTATCATCATAATTTAAAAATGATTTCACAGCTAGATGTCACTGATTAACTTTATTTACCGATTAACGAGTTTACCGAACTGAAGTTTTATCGATCAAATTCTGTCGCGGAGCAGCTTTCCAGCGACCGTGATCACAGGTGGACCACGGCCGATGGAAAGCAGCCGATTAGTGATCTGCGATAAAATCCGTAAGTGTTCATCATAATTTATTTTTGTGTGTGTTTTGTAGAATGTTTTAAATTCGTAAACCAAAACTAGCAGGACAAGATTTGTCGGGTCCGCTAGTATTTTAGCAAATTATATACACGATGTCTATCCCTTGATATAAAATTGTCGTAGTTTCAAGTTTTCAGTTAAGGGTGGGATTATCAATTTTTTCATGCTAAAACATATATGTACTAATAATATAAAGCTAAAGAGTTTGTTTGAACGTGCTAATCTCAGAAACTACTGGCCAGAATTCACAAATTCTTGTTGGTTAGTCCATTTATCGAGAAACGCTATAGGTATATAATAACATTACGCTACGAGTTACGACTAATAGGAGCCGAGCAGTAATCGGAAATGTTGTAAAAACAGGATAATTTATAAAGTTCTACGCCGACGTAGTCGCGGGCAATAACTAGTAAAAATAAAAACGACTCAAAAGAACATAAAAAATAAATTACATTGACAATGAATCTACGATCTTATTTATTTCGCAGCAAGGTTTTATTAGATAACAAAGATCACAAACAAAATACCTTACTATCGATATGCTAAGCGTTCGATCCTGATTCCTGAGTCCTGACAGTAGATAGGTGAATATTTTTTTATTAATTATTAAATATAAAAAAATCAATCCGGGTAGCTATCAATCGCTAAGATATTAAAATACTAAGTACTTTGTTTACTAGAAAATTGAGATGTAACTTATACTAAAAACGTAGCCTACTTATGTACCTATATTTTTTTTCGTGCTAATCGTTTTATAACCATCCCTTTCACAAGAAGAAACAATTGTTTCAGTATTTTATAACAAATAAACCCATAAAATGTTGTTCGATTATTTCGCCTTTCAAATGCCGCCAAAAACATGATGAGTTTACTATTCGCCATAGTGTGACGTCACACACGTCACAGGACTATTTGGTACTCTTTACCCAAAAATTTGCAATCCACGTGAGACAGGAGTCGGAACTTACAATTAAAAAACCTAAAACTATTTCTTAAAGACATTAAACTACTCTGACACGACGTCACATCCTAATCGGAAGTATCTTAAAAGCAGTACATATAATACATATACAATAATAATATTTTCAATTCGACTTTACTTATGAGTCATAAGCTTTTTTTATGATTTGTTGGAAATAATAATAATAGTCAAAAAAGTTTTTCACGTTTTAAGGTTACTCCATTTGATGTAAATGTCTAGTTTTGTTATTATTATACTTCCAAATTTATCCAGCATCGTGGCTAGCGCCATTTAGACCTAACATGATTTTTTCGTATACGAAATTTTGTATGGATGTGTAAGTCTGTAAAATAATTGGTCTATGGTCTTTACCTAGCCAGAGTCTCTTCGCTATGTGCGGCGGAAATATGAGGTGTAGGAGGCTCACATTCTTCTCTCTCTCCTTGTCCACGGATTTACTCGTCTCTACTATTGAATTTTTCAATTTATCCATCCTTTTGCGGAGTCCGTCCTAAAAAAGAAGAATCATGAGTATCAAAAATTTATTGTTTCTTTTGGGCGTAAAGAAATGACAAACAAAAAACATTTTTTTCTGAGTAAATGTTTGAAAGGATAAAAATCATAAGTATGTTTACCAGTAAGGCTATACTTTAGTTTTTTGTCTTCACTAGGATATTGATAGGACATGAACGTTTTTACTATAAAATAAATATAAAAATACGTAGTCGCAAATACATCGGGAGTTAATAAAATAGTAGTAAAATTGTAGCAGGCCTATCTATCAGCAATATTGGGAATGTTTTCGGGTATTTCACTATTATTATAATGGAACTCGCATTCGCGTTTTATCGCGAATCGAGAGGAAATAAAAAGGAAATAAAATCGAAATCCAATACACCGCGGTTTTCAGATAAAGTAAGCGTTTTCGTGGATCGGAACACAAACAAAGAGTATGGGTAGCTACTTCGAATATATTTATGACGTGGTGATATCCATCTTCCTGTTACAGTTTTAGGTTTCATTTTTTCGATAATTTAGAAGATCCAAATCAAAAGTGATATATGTATACTAATATTACAAACGAGAAAACTAACCTAATAACCAGTCGACTTAATTTTTGGCAGACTTAGTTTGGAAAATGTCTTCATTCTAGAGTGTCGTAGACTTCATTTGGTCTTGGAAAAACATAAAGTTTCTAAAAGAGTTTACAATAATATTCATTTATTATGCGATTTTTTAATTTCCACACAAGCCCCTGCCGGCCCAAAGCGAATGTGGCATAAATTAGAAACCGCGAAAGGTAACTTTATTACGTCGTAACACAATTAATGCTGACGGTAAGTCTCTCGTTCCCATCATAAAACATAGTATTAAAATCATATGGCGGTTGATTCTCTAGCTAGCGACCCTTAATACTAAAATCAGCATAAATTAAATCAAATATACGGGCCTAAAAGATCACCGGCGTAAGCTCGAATGGGATCAGATTATAATACTGTATGGTGCAGGATGGCCTAAATAAATTTCGGGTCACATAAGTATGATCATTATTCTCCTTATATTATACTAAATAGGATCTATAGTATCACTAGAATAACTTTTGCTTTAGCTGAATAAATATTATTTTTACTTGAACTCATTCTGTAGTTTATATGATTACAAAGTCATCTATAGCGTCTATAGTGTTTTCGCCTTATCTAGGTGGTAGTGGCTACAAGTGACAACATTTTGTCAGAGTGGGAAAAGTAAAGCTGACAACAAAATGTCGCGTCTTATGCCTTGTTTACGCGTTTTAAGTAGATAAGTAGGTAACAAAATTTTGAGTGTATGTTCAAACGTATTTACGTAGTTAAGCTCTTTAGTTGACTCAAGATGGGCGATCAACAACTACAGAAGTCGTAAATTCTGTCATTAAATTTGTTATCGATGAGGTTTTGGAGGAACAAATTATTGAAATACCTACTAAAAGGAGCACGACAAAAACTGTACCCAAATACGCCACTACAATTGTGAATTTTATTTAATTGTGTTGACGTACCTGTCCAAATGTGTCAAGTGGCAAGTCCCGCTTACCAACTTAAGAGAAAAAATAGAAAAATTTCTAATCATCTGGGTAAGTAGTAACTAAATTTTAACTTGCAACTTTTTACTAAATTTTGTGTTTACATGCTATTAATAACTTAAAATTTGGTAAAAAATTAGTTAGATAACTGGCAAAGTAGATACTTAATACGTGTAGTCAAGATACAATGGACACGTCTGACAGACAGACATCTAGACAATAAAAATACATTAAAGTGTGAAATGGTATGACGTTCGCGGGTCCACGATTCGCGGACGTTGTTGTAGAGGCTGTCAGCCGCGTCCGTAAGTCACGACCGATACTGTGTTTTGCGGTTTGTAAAAAACATATTTTTGACAGAGGGTTAATGTTCCTTTTTTTTTAAATATTATGTTTCAAGGTGCAAAAATGTATAACAGCTTGCCTAAAGACATTAAAGTAATAAAATCGCTGCCGCTATTCAAAAATGAACTAAAATATTATGTACAAAGCGATTATATTGTTTGAAATAGTGTTTTGATTTCTATCTGCTTGTGCATAATTCTTCTGTAAATTTGAGTGTTATAATGGCAAAGCTCCTGAATTGATATTTCTTATATTGTGGGCTTTTTGCTATTAATATAGTGTTTTCTTTTGAGACAAAAATATTTTAACACTATGAAATTTTAATATTTAGGGAACAAGCGAGCAGACGGGTTACCTGATGGTAAGCAACTGCCGTCGCCCATGGACACTCGCGATATTCGAAGAGCTGCCAGCGAATTACCGGCCTTTTATGAGGGAATCGGAATAAGGATAAGCGATTAGGGAATTTGGGCCACTGGTAAACTTACTTACTGAACGAAACACAGCACAACGCCGTTTCACGCCAGTTTTCTGTGTGGGCGTGTTATCACTCCGATCGAGCCGGCCCATTCGTGCCAAGGCTTTCCCAAGGGTCCGTTAGATTGGTCGAAAGCACTATGATACCTTACGATCCATTTACATCTTATGTGGAAACTATTCTGAGAACACGGTGAGTTTGATTTTGACTCCCGTAGTTGAGGCCAGATCGTAACTGACCCGAAGTCAATCCAAGCAATTTATCTAAAGTATAATCTGTCTAAACGCCTCTATCGAGATCTTGGGTAACGGGGAAACAGGAAACTTGGATTATAGGTCTTAATTAAATGGAAAATCGATCCTACGATAAGGGACTAAAGTTTTTATGCGACTTCAGTAACTATTGGCATTGAAGTTTACGTTACGTTTACGTACGTTGTTTACAATGTTGCGGACACCCACTATCATTAATAAGTAATATAGTAAAATCATTCTGTTAGTACCGTTCTAAACACAATATTGTTAGCTTTGTATAATTTGTGTGCTTTACGTATATATGTGCTTAATTAAATTAACCACTATTATAATATAGACTCAAAATAACAATGAACGAAGTTGAAATAGGTTTAAAAGTTGAACGTTAAGAATCTGTACTAAACTATTATGTTTTGGAATAACCGCATTTTGTTTTCCAATTTTAGTGCTTAGTGCTTCAATTTATTTTCCAAAATAAGGCGTTCCAGTGCATTTATTAAGCATTCTAAATGCCTATATATTCTTTCGGGAAAACAAAGATCTATACGGGTTCTATATTATATACCTGTGCTCTCGTCTGCTCGCTGACTAATATCACGTCCCTGGTGGCGTCATGTAGTGGAATATCAGAGATGAATAGCCCCCGGCCCGTCAGACCTTCAAGCCCGTCCAGGAAAGGCGACCCGACAAACAGCAGGGAATCCGACTCCGTGCAGAACACCATTTGGCCTTTTATCTCCAGTCCCTGCAGACAAAATTCAATTTTAACACCGCTATTCATGATTCAATATCGCTTGGATTACATTTCCACTTTAATAAAAGGCATACTGCTGTTTAAAATAACGTGTCTCAAACGCCATTTTTTTGACCTGACCTTAGAGGCCAATCTAAAAAACGTTTTGAGACTTACACGATCAAATGACAAAGGCAGTGGCGTAGCGTGGATATCGACCGCCCCGCGCCCTTAATTAAACCTTACAAACATCAATCCCCTTATTCATAAAAACATTTAAGCAGTGTTTCTTAATCAAGGTTCGCTGTCCCTTTATGTCGTGTGACGTTTTCAGAATTCCAGGAAGGAGTAAGATGAATGAGGAGGTAAGAGCTACTTTATTTACGCGGATATTATTCGCGCGTTTTTTTTTTCATATAATTTTTTTAGGGAATTTTGTAATTACAGACGTACTGTACGAAATTCCTAGAATTGTACACAAAATAAGTATTAAATTATTTCGTGCCTTTTTAATAGCAAAATTCTAGAACATCTGTGAAATTTTAAAAAATCTAAAATATTTTCTGTGAAATTTCGCCGCCCCCTAAAAGTGCCGCCTCCCTCCCCCCTTCCAAGCTACACCACTGGACAAAGGTAATCTTAATCTAACAAAGTTTTTAGAGCCTTCTAATTCGATCGGTTCAGTCTCAAAATGGTTAATCCGAAACCAAACTCCATATTATATAAAAATTACACAAGCTAATGATTCCACCTTTTTACATTATTATTCTTTTTTTTTGTGATATTTACAGAGATATATTCAAGCGTAAGTCCGACTCCTGTTTTTGGAAAAATTTGCAGAATCGTAGTTTATTTATAATCTTGTATCAATTATTGTTTATAATAGGTATGTATATAAATTATTATGTTAAAGTATTTTTTTTAAATTATATATTGTGTTTTATTTACTAAATCGTATTATTAGTATGTAAATGTATTATGTAAAATTAGATCTTATGTATTATTATATATTTATACATATTTTTGTTGTTGTTTTTTTTTAAATATGTTTATTTAAGCTTTTTAAAAGAGTTCGGTTTATTTTTCTCTCCACAATAAGCACCTATAATGATTAATTTGTCTCTGATACCACCCTATGGTTGACTGGTAGA
>JAOTAV010081365.1:0-12414 GCA_026546445.1 Cyclargus thomasi | reverse complement strand
GTATGGCAAAACACTTAGACAGACAAATGTCATCCTCTATTATTGTCAAATAAATTAAAAAATATTTATTTTAAAAATAAAGAACTCCGTGAAGTTGAAGAAGGAACCCACAACAAACAAACAAGGAAGAACAACCTTAAATAAATCGTTTAAGGACAAAAGTTTATATAATTATCTTAAATACGGGCGTATGCCCAGCATACAAGACAATTGTATTCTTACAATAATATATTTAGCTAATAAAAAGTTTTATTTTACTTTTTTTTGAATTAAAAATTACATTATTAATCATGTAATTTTTTAACATATTCTATTTAATACTATCTTATATGCAGGAAATAGAGCCGTATACAAGAAAATTATTTTATAAACTTTTGTCTTTAGTGATTTATTCAAGGTTGTTCTGTTTAATCTGTCTGTATATGGATTTCTTAATCTTCAAGAGGGTTATCATTTTTTTCATAATTATTTATAAATTAATTCAATTCTATTTAATACATTCATAATGTAAGTTTTATAGCAAAAATAAATGTATTTCTGTTTTGACTATTTTTTTAAAAAATATAAAATTATTACACAATCAAAAATTATAAAAATTCCTTTTTTACTTTAATTTATCAAAAGAAATTTTATTTTTTACATTGTTAAAAGTAAATCAATTCTAAGAATTTTTAATGAATATTCTAGAAAAAGATTGTAGCAAAAAAAAAATTATTTCTATTATTTGTCTAATGACTTTTTAAACATTAATTTTTAATTTAGTTTGAAAATGGTTTTAATTGGTCAATTTGCTTATAAAGCTAATTTATTAATCGGATTATTAAATTATTTTTAATTTTTATATATTCAATCTTTATTTTTTTTTAAAAATAAAATAAAATTTTTTAAAAGTTGAAAACAAAATTAATTTTTTAATGAAAGAAATAAAATTAACAGAACAAGAAAAAGAAGTATTCAATTTAATAAAAAAATACTCAATAACCTTGCCAGAGAAACCTATTCCAAGGGCCGCGGGTGGTTGGGTAAGAGACAAATTATTAAACAAAGAATCTCATGATATAGATATTGCTTTAGACAACATATCAGGGTTTGATTTTGCTGTTGGGTTGAGTATATTTCTAAACAAAAGTATTTCTGATTTAGGGGTGGTAAAAAGTAATCCTGACAAATCTAAACATTTAGAAACAGCAATCCTTAAAATAAATGATTTTTTTATTGATTTTGTTGCGCTAAGAACAGAAGAGTATTCAGACACTAGGATTCCTATTATTTCTTTAGGTACGCCTGAAGAGGATGCTTTAAGAAGAGATTTAACTATCAATTCATTATTTTATAATTTATTTACAGAAAAAATAGAAGATTATACAGGAAAAGGGTTAGAAGATTTGCAAAATAAAATAATCAGAACACCTATTGATCCTCTACAAACATTTTATGATGACCCATTAAGAATTTTAAGAACATTTAGGTTTGCTTGTAGATTTAATTTTATAATCCATAAATCAATTTACAAAGCTTTAGAAGATAATCAAATCAAAGAATATTTAAAAACTAAAGTTTCGAATGAAAGAATTGGAGTAGAGATTAAGAAAATTATAGAATATGATAGTTCCGCAGACGTTTTTTCTGATTTTGTAAAATATAATTTGGTGGAAAGTATTTTTAAACCAGAAATTAATGAAAAGATTGACAAAATTTATTCATTAAATTATGAAATTCTGAATTATGAACCAAAAAAGAATTTAAAGAATTTGTATTTAATTTTAATCTTTTACTCCAACAAAACAATCAAAAGAAAAAAAGGAGAATTTGTTAACAAACTAATTTGTAAAGAATCTTTAAAATATCCTAACAAATTCTGTAAAGAGATCGATAGAATAGAAAAAGGAATAAATATTTTATTATCACAAGAAATATTTCCTACAAAAATGAATTTAATAAGATTAGTTAGGAAAATAGGACAGGAATGGAAAGATTCTTTTTATTTTGCAGTTTTGATTTTAAAAATTAACAACAAATCATTTGAAAGATTAGTTTCTCTTTTTAATTCTATTTTATCTTTAAAATATGAAACTCTCTTTGATATCAAAATACCATTCAATGGCGATGACATTGTAAAAAAATTTAACCCTGAAAAAAATAAAATTAGTTATTTTATTGAAGAAGGAACAATTTATAAAATAAAGAACCCTGGAGCAGACAAAGAAGAAATTTTTTTATTTTTAAATGAAATTAATAAAAAATATTGAATTTTTGGTTTATTTTTTTGTATTTTCTTGAAATTTTTTCTTCATTCTTCTTACTACCCCCTTTTCATTTAATTTACTAGGCCTTCGTACACCATGTGCCTTATAATACAACCAACAAGCATTGCACACAATCAGATCAATCAAATTTCTCCACAAAGGAGTTTTTTCAGATTCACAATGTGCACATTTACCATATTTCTGACTTTTATACCTTCTTACTTCTCTAACCTGTGGTTTCTCTTTAGATTTCTTAATATTCATTTCTTCTTTTCTTATTAAATTGTAATTAAACGGAGTCTCTCTCAAATAATTTCCATTGTTATAAAAGTAATTGTAAAAGAAGATTTTCTTTTGCTTTAAACCACAATTTTTTCTGACTTTTAAGTTGGACAAGATATATTCATCTATCAACTCTTTATCCTTTTCTAAATCAATTTTACAGATCAGCTCTTTTTCTAATCTCTCTTTAGCGTATAATGCTTGTATTAGCTCTTCTCTTCTTTCTTTTCTTCTTCTCTGTTGTTCCTCGACATCGCGCATATCAAAATAATCTTCGATCATGGGAGAATTTTGAAAATAAATTATTTATTTTTTTTTTAATTTAAATTATTTTTGTAGGAGAATTTTTTTATTTGAAACAAATTAAAACTGCGATCAAAAATAAAAGAACAAATAAAAATTTTTATTTTCTATGTGTTTAAAAAAATAAAACAAAAATGTTTTCTTATTGGTTTTGATAAAAAGATATTCTTTTTATTTATTAAACAATTAAATATTTTATTATTGGTTTACTCTGAAAAATTGTTAAATAATTTATTATTGAACTTTGCAATAAATTATTTAACAAACGAATGAAAATGTAAAAAAAATGAATTTAAATAATTTTTGTCACATTTTTTTAAATCAATACAAAAAAAATGTATCATCAGATTATCAAAAAGATTTTGTTAATTCAAAATTAGATTTAATAAAATTTAATATTTGAATTATATTTTTAGTATCAAAAATATGTAATAATTTTATGATTTTACAAACACACAATACCTTTTAATTGGCAATGTATATACATGAGAACTGTGGTTTTTAAGTCTTTAAAGGAAAAGAAAAATTCTTTGGATTATAATTATTTTAAAACGTTTAGACTATATTTACTTTTGATATTCTTCGAAGATGCTTAATCAAAAATAAATATTTTATACAGTAAATTTTCTTTCAAAATTCAAAAATCCTTTATTAATTTAAAACTAGTAACTATTGTTTAAAAAATAAATCTAAGACTTATTTTGTAGTCGTTTACTAGGAGTGGTAAATCCACACGAAGACCTATAATTATGCTTTCTATGATATTATTATAAGATTTATCATAACCACACAAAAAACCATCTATAAATTTTAAAGAAAACTTCATCCGTAAAAGACAAATTAAACCCCCTTTTGTTTAAAACTATTAAGGCAATTTATTACATTTAAAAACATTTATAAGTTAAGTCACAAGAAAAATATACTCAAAAGATTATTTGATAACCAATTTTTATTAGCTTTTTTTCGAATTGCAATAAAATAATTAATTTTTAACATTTATTTATTGTTTAGGATAGAAACACTTAAAATTAAATATCTCTTATTTATTCTTTTACAAGTACCGCGACTCTTTAAAGACATTTTTTTCATAAAAAACTGTCTAAGGCTAGCTTATTTTTAGGCTTTGTTTATATAAAATTTATTATGCATTTCAGTGTTTTTTTGATTTTAAAATGTAGAAATCCTTCATAATTTATTATAAATAAAATATTTGAAAGATTCGAGTGTATCAATATCATTTATAATACCAATTTAAGTTTTTTGTTTTTTTAAAGTGAAATTCTCTTCTGAATTATAATAATATTTATAGCGCAAAACATATTCAAAGATTGGGTATAAAAGTATTACGATTGGTACCTTTTATGTCATTCTTTAAATATCTACTATAAAAGAAAAAATCCACACTTACCTTAATATTCAAGAACACATCAAGAACAAAAATTTTAACCATAATAATTCCTTACACTGGGATAAGAAATTATTTAAATATTTTAGAAATATGTATTATTCATACCCAACTAGACTAAAAAATTTCTTTAATGCTTTAAAAAAACTGATAACAATTAACTTAATTTAAAATATTTATTAGAAGTAGTTCTTATGTTAAAACAATTTAAATTTTGGTGATAAAACACGAGAAACTTTTTATTCGACAATTTAATTTAGTGTTAAATTAATCGATAAGAATTATAACTGAAAATATTTTTAAAAAATTCTGATATTTTATAAACTGATGCAGTGGTTTTGGTAAATTTAAACATATTTTATAGTTTAAAGATAAAAATAGGGACACATTTTGTAAGATTCAAAGTATTTTAACTTAATAAGCTAGAAAGATGCTTTTGCATTTTAAAACACTTGAATAAAATATTTACGATGTGTAAAAAGCATTATATCTTTCTTAATTCTAAAAGACTTTCAGTAATTATATTTTTGTAATATCAAATAAACAATACTTTTAATGCTGTTTTTATTTTCAATTAATTTTAAAAATATTCATACGTTACAAAATTTCATATGTCTGAAGTGTTTTCAGAAAAAACTATCTAATTTATAATTTATTTTTTACTTACTTTCTGAACTTTATGTATGTTTACAAAGTTTGCATTTAGTAAATATGCATTTCTTAAAAATCCGAGTTGTTTTAATGCATTATTGGCCACAAAAATATAATATTAATACATTTTTCTTAAATATTTTAGAATTTTTACAAACACAAATCATTCAAGAGCATATGTTTTCCCGAAAAATTTGATTATAATTTTTTTGCAGTCAAAGGATGAGAAATACTTCAAAAATCTTTTGCTATATCTTCTATATATCATATAAAATACTTATGACTTAAGAAACATATGGTAAAAATTATTTTTACCTAACTGGTACAGCGCAAGACACTGCAAGCTTTTCGCCCGTTAAAACCGCTCCTAAATTTGATTATAAGAGTCGGAAAATACTTGCCAATTTCCCTCAAATTTGTATTCCCATGCATTTATTATAGAATTTTATAAAAGACCTATTTAAATTGTCTTAACTTTATAAATAATTGTTATAGTCATAACATACATTGGGTTCAAGGATTGAGTCTTACTGTCATATTTTTTTTTATATTTTAATATAATCAAATTTGACCCTATTGATTAAGAAAAAGATAAATAAAAAACTTCATAATTTGAAATTATTTAACCCTGCACACCAGATACTGGATCAGTTAACATCTTAATACTCCAATAATAAATTAAAAGATGTCGGCTAAAATTAAAAATTTGAATTCATCTAAAAAAGAACTATATTTTTTATTCTAGCTTAAATCTTTTTGTTTCTAAAGCTACACTTTAACTAAGCATTTTGATACTCAAAATAAAATACCGTATACCTCCTATTCTATTTATTTTTAAAATATTGGAGTTATGTCTTGTTTTTAATTGTTTTATAGATTTAATAAAATACACGATATCAAAAAAGAAGTTTACAAATAAAAAATCATTTAGTTAATTTAAAACCCTTTTAAATTCCATATTTTATTTATTTTAATCGTTAATATCGGATTAAAATTATATTTTTAGTCTAATTGTAATATCCCGAATGAAAATTAATTATAATAAAAATATGTAGATTATAATATTTCTCAAGTTATTTTTTTCTTTTCTCATAAGTAGCGCTGTATAACTTAAGAGAATATATGATTTGATCTGTAACCAAAGTTATAAGTAATATGCATTTAGGCGGTTATTAACGTGCATAAAGTTAATTTGGCTCATACAGGGCTTGTAGTGCCTATAAGATATACCCTCTCGTATAAAAAGTTATTTATCTTATGTTTCTTTTTTAATAAATGACTTATATTGAATATAGAAGGAATGTTTTTCGATGGATTTTTTAATTCTTGATAACAAAAACCATATAATTAAATAAATACTTTTGTTTAATATTTTTTTGTATATAACTCTATATGAACATATTCTGTTTTATGATTTTATTAAGACAAATCTGTATTTTTTGTTATTAGTTATGTTACATTATTTATTAATTTTTATATTGAGATTGTAAAAACAATTATTTATCATTGAACTCAAGAATTTTTAGAATTTTATATTTTTCTCTTGAAGAAGTATAAAATTTGCATTAAAATGATTTTTTGAATGACATTGCACAATTGTTTGATATAAAGTTTCTTTTTTAAAAATCAAAGACAATTTTATCTTTTTTTTGATTGATAAATTTATAAATGATTACTAAAAAAATATGTCTAACATCATTTTTTTCAAAATTTGGACTAAAATCACTTATCAAAGAAAAATTAAAGTAATAGAAATTTTTTTCGATATAGTTTACTCCATAATTATTGCAATTAAGTTATCTTTTTTATGGATAAATGAAGTTTAAGAGTTTTATAGGAAACACTTTAATTTTACTGCCTTAGAAAAAAAATGAAAAAAAAAACAACACAAAAAAATTGAAATAAAAAACACTAACAAATTTTATTTATGATTTTTTTCCTTGCTGGTCTTAAACCTACAAAAAAGTAATATTCAACAAAAAGTTATTAAGTATAAAACAACATAAATATTTACAATCAACTTTTCTTTTAAAACATTAAACTTTAAAGACAAAAAAATACTCTGTTTTTATTACAATATCAAGAATTTTTAACGCAAATTTATTTAAACCAATTCAGATTTTTTTTATTCAGTACCCAGATTGTAATTAATAATTAATCTCAAGGTTTGATAAAAAACAATCCCATCCTGTTTTATATGGTCAAAAGTAACAAAGTATTCTTCTTTATCCTCATAAGCAGTTGAATTCGGAATCTGTATGAATTGATATTCGTCAAAATTTTTGATAACATCAAATGATTTATCAACTAATATTTCTAGAACAGGAGGATTAGGCAACTTAAGCAATATATCAAAAACTTCTTTGATGTCTTCTTGATTTACATTAAAAGGCTTCCAGACAAATTTATTGATTTGATGCTTACTTGATATATTCTCAGGAAAATCATAATAAGTTCTGTGTATTTTATATGAAGATTTAAATATAACCTCTTTTGAAGAATTTGACCCTGGGATATCTAAAAGATTTCCTTCAGGTTCACTTGATTTCTTATTTATTATTTCGTACCAATTTATAAAAGAAGATTTATAATTGATGTTAAATTTTTCATCGTAAAAAACAAGAAAATTTACTTCTAAATTAACCAAATCTGTAAGATCTAAGATGTTCTTAAAGCAAATTAATGAGAGAAAAATTGAATCAAAAGTGTAACAAACAGCTTTAAATTTTATTTCTTCGTTAATCATATCAATAATTAACAAATCATTAATTTGTTTTGAATCATTAATTTTGGGAAGGGTACCAGTACCAATCATAAATAAATCAAAATTAGCATGAAAATTATTAACATTATGTACGTACGTAAAAAAAAAGTTAGTTAAATGCATAAAAAAGGTTGTTGAATCATCTTCTTTCAAAACAAGTTCTATTATTTTAATTTTTTTAGAATTAAAAACTAAACTTAAAGTATGAAGAAAAATGTCAGGATTGTCAATAAATATTTTTAGATGAGCCAATGATTTCAGATCTGTTAATGTTTGATTTGTTAATTTAATAAGTTCAGAAGCATCTATATAAATTTCTGTTATTTTTTCGTAGAAAATACTTATAAAACTATCAGAATCTTGTCGTAATCCTTTTAAAAAAGTTAATTCTAAGAAAAAAGAAGGAACGTTTATAAAAGATACTTTACACCTTTCCGAATTAAAAAGTATCAATGTTAAAATTTTATATAAAATTATGTCGATTTCTTCTGATTCAAATTGAATAGTAAGACATTTTATCAGATCAATATTAATTATGTTATCTAATTCATTAGAAACACCTTTTAAAACATCTTCACTATTTTTTGTATCATAACCCTTTATGTCTAATTTAAATTCTATTAATGGAATAAAATCATCAAATTCCTTGCTATAAACATTTATTCTGTCATAAAAAACTAAAATAAAAATATTTTCATATCTAAAATTGTTTGTAAAGAAGCCGACTCTTTCTACAATTTTTATTTGCGTAAAAGGAATAAATAAAATTTTTGAACACGAGTCAAAAAAAAATGTTCCAGAATGCAAATATGAAGGTATAGTATTTAAATTAGAATCAAGCAGAATCCTATTTGTATCACTTGATATGTTTGAAATGAATTCATTGTTTATAGAATAATATTCTGCTTCTGTTTGTAATGAATCGCATAGAAAATTATTTGAAACATACTGAACAGCACTAATGCAGGTGTAGTTGGGAATATTGAACAAAACAAACAATTCAATAAACATCCTAAAATAGGGGTATTAATTTTTATTTCTTAAATAGAATTTTTTTTTATTTTTATAAATGAAAATTTAAAAAATTTTTGATGAAATTAAACGATTTCTGTTTTTAGCCAATTAATGCTTTTTTTGGAAAGTAATTTTATTGAATTAAAAGTTAAACATGGATTTGTAAAAGGTTTTTGTGTTCTTAATGTTTTAGGAAAAATACATTCTTGCCTAATTTTTTTAAAATTTTTAGGGTAAACTCCCAATATTTGAGCACAGGGAAATTCGGAGGGAATATTGCCTTTTTGAATTCAATTTCTTTATAAAGTTGAATAAAAAAATTCTTTATACTTTTGTATTAATAATATTTAAATAATTTTTAATTGATTATTTAATTTAATATCAAATTTATTAAATGTTCGAGCAGGCCACCCTTTGATTTGTTTTCACAACAAATCATTTTTTTATTTTTAATTCATAAATATAAAATATTATTTTTAATTGTTTTAAATACGATTTCTTCTCTTAAATCGTTTAAATCTACCAAAGTGATTCAATTATTTGAGTATTTGTACCGGAAATTGGTTCCATAAAATTAATTTGATGGTTGACGTAACTATGATAATACTGGGTATTGTTTCTAAAAAATGAAATGTATGAGGATTATTGGTCAAAAAAAATTGTTGTGTCTGGCTTAGTATGTTTTAGTATCTTAGCTACCAAGACTTCTGTGGGTTTTCCTCCCACTAATTTCATAAATATCTTTTAAAAAACGTTCAAATCCCTCCAAATGCAATTTTTAAATTAAAAGCTCTCTCCCTTTTAAATTTTCTCTTACCCAAATACATCTTATATATTTGCACAATAGATTCGTTACTTTCAATAGGGATAGATATTAAAGCCTCATAATTAAGAATCTGTTTTAGAATATTTTTACAAATTTAAATGTTTTTTTTTCTCGTTTATCCAAAAACTTCAATATTAGCTTGAGGATTGATATCAACTGCAAAGTAAAACAAAAATTTGAGTATTTCAATTACATTTATGATAACAAACTCCCTTTTTAAAATATTTTCTTTTTTTTACGATAGCATTTATTATATCTACCATCAAACTTATAAAATATAATTTTTTATACGATACTTTACCTCCATAATGCATACAATCTTCTTTGGCTACTTCAAAATCAAAATATTACTCTACTTGTTCTTCTTTTATTTTTAGTTTAAAAGGTTTGTGAAGTTCTTAAAAAGTTTTTAATTACATTGTGATTTATTTAATCAATTAAAATTTATTTGAATATTATTGATATAAAATTTTTAATTTACCATATAAAGAGTTTTAGAATAAAATGGCAAAATTCCCTTCAAATTTTACAGGGTCTTAAAACTAAGAGTCTACCCTATTTTATTTCAAAGATTTAGATTAATGGTATTAAACAGGATCAAAAACTACCATTTAAGAAATTTTTGATCAATCTAAGCAATTTTTACTAATTAAAAAAATTTAAATTTAATATAAAATTTTATTTACCAGAATATGTTAAAAATTGTATAGTAAATCCTCAAAAAATATTTTAGGAAATAATTTACTATAAATTCTTTAATTGACACTTTTTTTCTACTTTCTCAAAATTTTAAGAAATATTTGCTTTTTGTTTTGTATTTAATAAAATAAAAAACGAATAAATTTAATGTAATAACTCTTTGTTCTAATAGTTATACTCTTTTTTTCGAGGTATATTTTAAAACAATAATTGAATATTTTTTAATCAATAAGAATTATTTCCCTTTTTATGAGCTGTATTTTATTAATTCTTAATATGATACAAGAATTCATTTTAAACTGTAAAGTTAACTCAGATAATAAAATATTTAGACTTTTTTTATAGATATGTTTTAGTAGAAGCGGTTACATTAGCCAAGTTTTTTACTTATTTTTACCAAAGTAGCATGATCATACAATATAAATTAAGTAAAAATTACATTGGTCAAATTTAATAAATCGAGACAGTTGATTAAATTTTTCTTTCACTATTTTACTAACGCCAACATTTTACAAGCTGATATGTCGAACAAATGTATGCAAATAAAAGATTTTAATAATTGATTAAAAAACCACAAATAATTAAAAATTGTGGTAGGTTGTTTTAAAAATGAACTCTTACAAATACTATTTTGATTTTATGTTGTAAAGAAAAGTTGATGAAGAAATCTTTCGAAGAGATTAAAATGACACTAAACAGGGTAAGTTCTACATTATTTAGCTATAAACTATGGTTTCTAAATAAAATCTTTTTCATATTTTTGCTTTTTTCTGCTCATTTGATTTTTTTTGATTTAAATATCCAGGTAAGCATTTCATAAAAATTTTTATAATAAAGGGGTTTTCTCAGTTTTCTAATGTATCACAATATTAATTTTTCGGCAGTCTCAAGTATAGTAATTTATAAATTTTAAATTATCATTATTTAATTTTTATAAAGTTAGACAAGAAGGTGATTTCTGCATTCTTTCTTAATTACTTTTTTTAATTAATGTATAACGGTTGTTATTACAAAAAAATATACAATACTTTCATTTAATTTTATCTATATTTTGTTAAGATCATGTTCATATAAAGAGATGTTAATATAAAAAGATTGTCAAAATTTACGCAAAAAATATCTGTTTAAGAATTTACCTTTTTTCTTATATAATGTTATGGAGCAAACATAATAAAATACTATGTTTTTTTAAATAGTCCTATTTCATTTTGTTATATTTTATATTGTCTGTTGTTATATTACCGCAAGTAAATCTATTTTTATCCTAAAATCATTTTTTATAATCAAAATCATATTGAAGTAACTTGCTCAATGCATAGCTAAAATAGAGTATTTATAATACAAACTTATAATCATTTTAGAATTTACTAGTGTTGATAAAGAATGGAAATTCATACTAAGACCTATGCAATACCTCTTATAAGGTTAATTAAGCTAAATATTAAAAAGAAACATATGGCTAAATATTTTTCAATAGAATTGAATATGTTTATCAATGTTAATAGCCTTACACACAGCGACCCAGCAATCTTCTCTCAATTAATAGCCTAAACTATCTTATATTGCAGTTTTTATACAAAGAAATTTATCACATGTTATAATTTTTTGTACATCTAAATTTCTAGATTTATAAAATTTTGTTTTATTATTAAAAAAGATTTCCTAGTCAATCAAAGAAAGGTATCTAAATGATTTAGAACGCAAAACTGTTTTGTTTTGAATCAAATTGTAATATCTTATAAATAAATTTTAAAACTTAAATTAAATTATATTAATGTTTTATCTAAATTCAATTTTTACCCCAAGAATTCATCATAAACAGAAAATGAGAAATAAATATTAAAAGTACTTATAAAGTACAAACTTTAAAATCCCTTTAGTTTAATCATTGTATAAACAAAACTGTCCCTCGTGATCAGTACACAAACATTTTAAAAAATATTTGTTATAAGATTACAATCTTTATGAATTATTACATTTAATTACTTTTCAAGAAATCATTTCTGATTTGTTTTATAATTTTACTTTAAAAAACAATGTTTTATCAGAATTTATTATGTTTGCTGAAAAAATAATTAGATTCTCCTATCAAAATAATTCTTTAAAAAATAAACAGAAAGATAAAGGAGTTAACGAAGAAAAAACAATAACATAATATTTTTTGTATATTAATACAAATATTTTTTTTGGTTTTAAATTATTTATTCCAGTAAGATATTTAAAA
>JAOTAV010081354.1:0-12414 GCA_026546445.1 Cyclargus thomasi | reverse complement strand
CAAATGACGTTGGTGCGTCAACTGGTGACGCACCAACGTCATTTGTTCGAAATATGTCAATTTTATGTATGTCGTGATGTTTCCGCTGAGTTTGACATAACGTGGCCAATTTACTGAGATCCACAATCAGGCTCCGTTCTAGCTTGCCTGATTGTACAAATTTTGATATACTACCTACTTTCAATTAGACCAATACGGACATTAAGCTCAAGCCAATGTACTGATAGTAGTATAAAATCACTTTGACAATAACAATTGTTGTCAAATTCACAGTAGTTTTTTGCGGGCAAGGCACATTAACACTTCTTTGAATCATTATCCCCAAATTTTATTAAAAGACCCCTTGTTTTAGGGGAAATTAATGCTGGTATTAACAACAGTTGTCTACTTATACGCCATCTAGCGGCCACGACGAAAACTGCGTGACAATCAAATTAAAAAAGAGAGAAAACGTTACATTATATCAATGTAAGTACACTTTTCTAGACGGTAAATGACGACTGATCTCTTACCGGTCGAGCGGTCGTGCCAACTCCAGTACGCCGGTGAGCTCGTGCAGGCGGAAGAGCGGCAGGTCGCGGGGCGCGCGCGCCGCCAGCACGCCGTACAGCAGTCGCGCGCCGCCTGCAGCCGCCGCCCGCAGAGCCACCAGCGCTTCGCCCGCGCGCGCCGCTTCCGACACGTCTACAGCGTAGTGCTCTCGCTCGAACGCCACGCCCCCCTCGTGCGCATCGTTGATCACGGTGACGTTGACCAGCGCGTACGTAGTTCGCGCGCCGTCGGTGACGCTCACGTTGAGCGCGTACGTCGCGCGCCGTTCCCACAGCAATCGGCGGGCCAGTACCATGCTGCCGTCCTCGCGGCCCACCACCCAGTCACCGTCCGGATCTCCGTCTGCGGTGCGAGGAGTCAATGAAATGCTCACTTATGAAAATAAATCGCATGGAAGAAAGCAGAGGGTGAGTTGTACAGACCGACGATATCGTAGTAGAGAGCGTCGCCCTCGGGATCGGTAGCCTGCAGCAGCGCCAGCAGGAAGCCAGGCGCGTCGAGCTCCGCGGCCTGCAGTGGTGCGGGCGCCCGCAGCATTGGCGCTCCGCCCCCGCCCCGCGCAGCTCCCCGCACGCGGACACGCGCCAACGCGCACCGCGCCGGACGGCCCCCGTCACACGCCCGCACCTGTCCGCACAAACATAATATCGATCATGTCAAATCCTTGATGTTTATTACTTTGTAACGTTCCGATAGCCTACATCAACAAATAGACTTACTTTACTGAGAGTAATCTATACTAATAATATAAAGTTAAAGAATTTGTTTGTATGTTTGAACGCGCTAATGGCAGGAACTACTGGCCGAAATTAAAAAATATTTTTGTTGTTGGTAAGTCCATTTATCGAGGAAGGCTATAGACTATATAACATCACGCTACGACCAATAGGAGCCGAGCAGTAATCAAAAATGTGGTAAAAACGTCGCGGGCAACAGCTAGTATTGCATATTATAATAAAAACATCTGATAGAACTAGACTAGGCTAGAACTTCATGTAAAAGAAACCTCCTTTTTGGGAATCGTTAAAAATAATATAAATCGTATGCCCGGCGAGCCCGGCATCGTAACGCGCACGCTCTTCGTAATATCTTTATTTCTTAAAAATAGTACCAAGTGCCATAGTTTGTTTTGGGCATCACTAAATTCAAGATGAAGGACACTTTGTGATGTAACGACATGTGATATTGTTTTTGTCTAAGATTTCCGGCTACATTGTGTGCTAGAGCACACAGCAGCAGATAAAGTGCTCGGATATAAAAACTTGTTCGAAGTGTAAAACTGTGTTTCACCATAGACAAATTACTTTATTCACTATCAATGTTTGGGTATCAGTTTTAATAATTTAAGGAAGGAGTCAAGAGCACATAAATCGTGGAAGTGTGAGCAGTGCAAAAATGGAAAAAGGGCATATTTCTTACGCTTATTCAAGCTAATAGATCAGCTCGAGAAACTTCAAAAACACTTCATCTATTACGTAAGTTACTCTCATAATCTTTGTCGCAATTTTTTTTTAATGTTATACTAGCACACTTTAATCTAGTTTCTTTGGAACAGCGTTGTCGATTTGGTTTTACATTAGTTAAGTAACGAAACTTTTGAAAGCCCACAACTTCCTAATAGAATTATCTAATCTATCAGTTCATCGACAGGGCAGCCGTGTTTAAAAAAAATCAGTACGCTGGACAAATTATAGACTAAACTCTCCACTATCCACTGTATAGAATGTGTTCCCTATTAGCAATCACACATATATACAATATGCGGTAAAATTGATACCGTTGCTGTTTCTGTTCTTCTCTTTATGACTTGTTTACACCTAGTAGTAAGAAGATAAGTAGGTAACTAAATTTTAACTTAACTTTAAATTCTTGTATACTGCATGTAAACACAAAAATTAGTAGCGAGAGACAAGTTGAGTCACTTAAAATTTAGTTTTTTATTTTATTATTTATAGTAATCAGAGATAAATACTTTAAAAAATCTAAAGCAGTATCCACAGTACACTATTATTATAACTAGATAAATTTGCATGTAGTAGTTTACTTCTAGATGGAGGTACACTATGTGTTATGTTTCGAATAATTTGTATTTAAAAATAAGTTTTATGAATCATATAAAAAAATGACATACAGCAATCTCGTGAGCACGAGGCGGCGCCAGGTTGAGTCGCGGAGAAACGTAGACGCGGCCGGAGCGCGCGTGCACGCGCAGCAGACGGCGCGCTGGCCCGCGCGCGCGTCCGTAGTACCGCACAGTGCCGTTGTCACCGGCGTCCGCATCCAGTGCCAGCACCGTGACCGCGTACGCGCCTGCCGCTGCCTCGTCACCGTCCCACAACTCCCAGCGCGCGCCCTCCTCCTCCTCGTCCGCCTCGCCCTCGGCGCTGGACTCGTCGCCGGCCGCATCCTCCTCGTCACCGGCCGGCGCACTCGGACCGGGCACACGCACGTCGTAATAGCTCTGAGTGAAGGCGGGTGCGTGGTCGTTGACGTCGGCCAGCAGAACGCGTACGCGCGCTGAGCCCGTCAGCTCGCCGTCGGATACCGCCACCTCGAGCGCATGCGACGCGGCCGCCTCGCGGTCCAGCGTGCGACCCGTCGTCGTCACGGCACCTGTGAGCTCGTCGACGGCGAACAGACCGTCTGGGTTGCCAGCCGCGATGGAGTAGCGCAAGCGCGTGGACGTCGGTGCCGCATCTCCGTCGACCGCCGAGACGCGTGCTACCGGCGTGCCGGCCGGGCAGTGCTCCGGCACGACAGCGACATACTCGGGGCGCTCCGGCCACGGCGCAACGTCGTTGACGTCCTCCACCTCGATGTACACGTGAACGCAAGAGTGGCGCGGTACGAGGCCGTGGTCCTGCGCGCACAGCGTGAGCCAGTAGTGGGGCGCGGTCTCGCGGTCGAGCGGCGTCTGCGTGCGCACGGCGCCAGTGTCGTCGACTGTGAAGTGCGGCATGCCGGAGCCGGCCAGGATGTAGTAGGCGAGGCGTGAGTCACGGCCGGGCGGATCGGCATCGACGGCGGCGGCTCGGAGAACGGGCGCAGGTGGTGCGGCGTCTTCGCGTACGGCGGCGGCGATGGCTGGCGCGGGGAAGGTGGGGGCGTGTGCGTTCTCGTCCACGTCACCCACCTCCACGATGAGCGTCGCCTCCGCCCACAGCGCGGGTACGCCGCCGTCCGTCGCTCGCACGGTCACGCCGTAAACCTGGAAAGCATTATTTTATTAGGATTTGAATTTACAATAGTATGAATATTACCATATTACTCAGAAATTCTCAGTAATATTAATATTATTGTAAATTTAATGAGCTGTTAATCTTCCTTACAGAAAATTATTTTTATATCACGACATGACAGACTGTAAAAGTAGAAGCGAGTGCGCTAGATTAAGCTTGTGTCGACTACATAAGTTTAATCGGGTCGCACATCGCACTCGAGTAAATTCAAAAATTCCCTCTTGTGCTCGTGGCGTCGTGGCTCGTCCTTTTTAGTAGGGGACTACTAAGAAAGATGAGCTACGACGTCGCGTATCGTTTGTTAGCATCGTATTAAAAAAACACGAGATGCGGGTTCGCGACTCACCTGGCGCTCTTCGTAGTCGAGGCGGCGGGAGGTGCGCAGCGTGCCGGAAGTGGGGTCGACGATGAAGGTGACGTCGTCGGGCGGCTGGTCGGGCAGGCTGTAGGTGACGCGGCCTCCGGCGCCCAGATCCGGGTCGAACGCCTCTAGCACGGCGACCACGGTCCCACGCGGCACGTCCTCGCGCACGCGCGCGCTGTACGCCGCCAACGCAAACCGCGGTGCTGCGTCGTTCACGTCGTCCACGGCGACGCGCACTACTGCCTCGGCGCTCAGCCCGCCGCCGTCCGTCGCGCGCACGGTCAGCTCGTACGACGCACGCCGCTCACGGTCCAGCGCCGCGCATACCGCCACCACGCCACCGCGGTCCACGCAGAAGTCACCCTCGCCGCCGAGCAGTGCGTACGTGACGCGCCCAAACGCGCCACCGTCAGGGTCCGTTGCGTTGGCGCGGAAGACGGCCGTGCCGTTGATGGCGTTCTCAGTGACGCGGAGGCTAGCGAGCGTCTTCTCGAAACGCGGCGGGTTGTCGTTGACGTCGAGTACGGTGACGGGCAGCAAACGCGACGCCGAGCGCTGCGGCGCGCCGAGGTCGTACGCGGTCACGTTCAGGTAGTATTCGCTCTCACGCTCGCGGTCGAGGTAGCCGATGACCTTTAGCTCGCCGGTGTCGGGGTCGATGCGGAAGGCGGAGTCAGCGTCGCCGCCGGAGATGGCATACACGAGCAGCCCGTTGTAGCCCAGGTCGCGGTCGCTCGCGTGCAGGTGGACTAGTGAGGTGCCGAGCGCGACCGACTCGTTTACTTTCACCTCGACCGGAAAGTCCACGAACTCCGGGTAATGCAAGTTCTCCCCGTAGCGAGACGGGGCCGGGGGAAAGTCCTCCGCGAAGTCGACGGGGGCGTTGCTCCGCTCCGCTGCAGCCAGGGTCTCCGTGAGGCGGCGAGCGACGCCGGTGTCGCGACACTCGAGCGCGCCGGTCTCGGCCCGGCCGGCGCCGCTCACCAGGTGGAGAGTGAGTGCCGTCGCGTCGGCAAAATGCGTCCCGTCGGTCGCTGTCACGTTCAAGACTCGCGTCTCGGCTCGGACGTCCGCGAGGTCGCACGAGAGAATCAGAACTCCGGTGGTAGAGTCGAGCGAGAAGCAGTTGTCCTCGTTACCGCCGATGACGCGGTACGAGACTACGTCGCCAGAGTCGAAGTCGATGGCCGACAGGGTGATTATCTCGGAGCCGATCGCCGAGCCGCGCGGTACGTAGCCTACACAGTCGACGCGCTCGAACTGCGGTCGGTTGTCGTTGACATCCTCGAGGCGCACCGTCAGCCGCATCTCGGCCTGGCGGCGGTACGGCAGCCCCCAGTCGCTCGCCCGGATCTGCAGGACGTACTCTCGCCGCATGCTCTCGTAGTCGAGCAAGCGCGTCGTCCGCACGACGCCGGAGAAGTGATCTACGTCGAAGGGCACCGGCTGCAGGTTGGCGATGCTGTAGGATATGTACGCATTCTCGCCGGAGTCGGCGTCGCGCGCAAGCACGCGTGCCACCTCGGCCCCCGGGGGCCCGTTTTCGGCCAAAGCCACCTCCACGTCGTCGTCCTCGAATATTGGGTCATTATCGTTGGCGTCGAGCACGGCGATCTTCACTTTGGCCGAGGACTGCTTCCTCGCGCCGGCGTCGCCCTGATCTATGGCGGACACGGTGAGGGTGTACAAGGACTTCTCCTCGGCGTCCAGTCGCACGGCGGTGTAGAGCACGCCGGTGTCGGGGTTGACGGCGAACTCCCCGCCCTCGTTGCCGCCGACTATCTCGATGTAAACTCGCGTCGCCCCACCGTCGCGATCGGCAACCTTCAGGCGGATGACCGGCGTGTTCGGCGGTGCGGTCTCCGATAGGCTCGCCTCGTAGATCTCGCGGCTGAAGACGGGGGCGTCGTCGTCAGCGCTCGGCAGTGTGACAGGTAGCGTCGCATAAGAGGAGCGTGGCGGCGTGCCGGCGTCGGTCGCGCGCAGGGTCAGGTTGTAGACGCGCGGCGCGCCACCGCGGTCGAGCAGCGCGTGAATCAGGACGTCGTACTCTCCGGCCTGGGTCGACTTTCGGACTCGGAAGTGTCCATCCGGGTCGCCATCGACGATGTCTAGGTCAGCGATGCGGCCGTGCTCGCCAGCGTCGCGGTCGGTGACGGCGACTATGGCGTAGATGTCGCCCGTCGAGTTCCCCGTCACAAGCGGCAGGTGGCGCACCGCGATCTCCGGGGCGTGCAGGTTGGCCTGCGTGACGCGCACAACGAGCGCGGCACGGGCGGCGGGCGCCTCGTCTCCGCGAGCGATGAGCGAGGCGCGGTCGTGTGCAAGCACCGTCACTTCGTGCCTGGTGCTCTCGAGCGCGGACAGCGCGCGTGTCAGCGTCACCACACCGCTCGTGACGTGTACAGCGAAGCGGTCGGTCGGCTCAGCGAGGCTGTAGTATATCTCGCCGTTGACGCCCAAGTCGGCGTCCTCCGCGAAGACTCGCGCGACGCTCGAGTGTAGCGCGGCGTCCTCGGGCACGGTGACGTCGTACTCTGTCGGGTAAAATAGCGGACTGAGGTCATTCTCATCGGTGACCTCGACGACGACGACGGCGTCGGCCTCGAGCTGCGCGCCGCCCGGCAGCTGCGCCGTCGCCCTCACTTCCAGGCGGTACGAGTCTCGCCGCTCCCGGTTGAGCACGTCGGCCTGTCCCGTACGCGTTCGGATCTGCAGGAAGCAGAAGTCCCCGACGACGCGCTCCTCGGCCTTGAAGAACTTGTCCTTGTCGCCGTGGCGGATGCGGAAGCGGACGCGCGCGGCGGCCGCGGGCAGTCGCACACCCAGCGGCGGCGCGGCGGGTGGCTGCAGGGCGTACGTCCGCGGCGCGCTGTTCTCGGGGATGGACACATTGTAGAGCGGCAGGTCAAAACTCAGCGCGGGCGCGGCAGGTGGTGGCGGGGCGGGCGGTCCGGGGCCGGCGCCGCCCGCGCCGCACAGCACCGCCAGCAGCAGCAGCGCGCGCGCCGCCATTGTGCGCTCATGTGCGGGGGGCGGGGGCGGTGACGCGCGCCGCGGCCCGCCGACTCCGGCTACCTGAACGTCTTCGTCGCTTTGACAACGACTCCTGAAACAACAGAATATTTTCTTCGATTACAATTCTTTAGCATTTGTACATAAATACGACAATTCGTGATCAAGGCTAAATGTATCATAATATGCTAAATGTATCATGACTAAATTTTTACAAATTTTTTTCAGTTTCAGTACCTTGTATGAGGACTCCTAAAATTGCGCCGCAGGGCGCCCCGCTTGACCGAACGTAATTAAATTGTTGTTACTCGTACATGTAGTAACTAATGTAATCAATAATGACTAAGGCGAATCTTTCCAGAGTGCTCTCTGACAACGCGTGGATTCACAAACAAAAGCCTATGTAATCAGAAATTTCGGATAGCTACCCCCAGCAAAACATGAATATCGTGCATTCCGGCAGGACGGCCGGTTTTTTCTGATCAGAAATTCCGATAATATACGGCCAGAATAGCGCAACCGCGTCTCGTCTTGTAAAGTTGCTAGCAATTACACCCCTATGGCAATGACATTAACTAACGCGGCAATGGCAAACTTACGCGTTGAAATAACTACTCTAAACTAATAAAAGCGGCTCGATTGAACTGTAATGCCGTTTGTCCACCGCACGCCGTCACCGTCAACGAGATATAATCGGCCGGATAAAATGCCACCGTACACGATATAGATTTTAAGTTTCATTAAGCTTGTAGTGGCGTGGTAAATATTATATAGTATAAACTACGTCAAACTGAAAACCTGTCAGCACAGTATGGAGAGGAGTCTGCTCAATGTTAAACTTCATAACAGGATAAGACTAGAAATTAATTATTCGTAAAAGAACAAAAGTAACGGACGTAGCGTTTCTTATTACAAACTTAAGTGGAAATGGACAGGGCAGGTGATGCGAGATAAAAGTAAAAGATGGGCTAAGCAAGCTGCCGGAGACAATTTAAAAGAAAAAAAAGGGAGACAACGCCGTCGCTGGGAAGATGATATTAAAATCGCAGGAAATACATTGATGAGGAAAACACATGATCGTGTCCAATGGCAGGCTTTAGGGGAGACCTATGCTGAAAAGCAAGTCAATCTTACTGAAACTGGTGTCATTAATAATTAATTTTAATATTAGATATAAGAATTGATAAATAAAAGCTTTTTTTACTTTATTATACTATACATTTATATTATAAGGGTATTAGTGCGCGCGGGGATATATCTAGTCAAGACCACGTATGTTACACGATAACATATATGATACGAGATAGCGATATTACCACTATGTCCATCTTCTTCCAGCGATGATGATGTGATGTATGACAGGGACGGCCAACACTGTATCAGTGCGTCTCTGTCTCAATTGATATGGCCACATGAGGTTGAATCGAGTAGTGCACCAATAGAGAAGTAATGTGAGCCATCCGTATCCGAAACATATCAGTGTTTTGGCACTGATAAATTAACCGCAACTAAAGTGCATCCCATATATGTGCGCTAGATCAATGTCGGTATATTTTATGAAAACTATATTCTACATGAATGTCATTTTATCGTTCTAATGTAATATCGTTGACGGTGGCGTCGTGCGGTGGACAAACGGCATTATAGTTGTAGCTCCTCTTCATAATCGGCTAACGCAGACGATGACATACGAGCACGATTTTGTAGAGGACATAATCGCATCTGATCGCCGATATTTGCTTTCGAACGGTGAGTTGACAAAGTACTACGAACGCTTATGTGGACGCTTGACGACGATCGTGCCGAATAACGCACGAAGACCCTGCATCACAACACCTATATAATGCTTGTTTTATCACAATATAATTAATCGCCAGGGCACGATAAGTGGTGCGGCTCGGTGTCTTATCAGCTGATAACCGATACAAGTATGTGACACACGCTTACCCACTACATTGACCCACTAAAGTCTGACGACGTCTTATCTTGGCGGCGTCGCCATTTTTATTTAAGACTCAATTATAAGCAATTTTGTAACGCGTAGGCTGAATGACTACTGAAGAAACACTAAGAAGAAAAATGACGTAATTTGAAGTGTTGCGGAGGTTGAGCAAAATTCAGAATTCGGAACGAGAAAATACAAACATTGTCAGATTGCTTGTGCGATCCGATATCTCTTTCTCTTTTTTTTGTATTCTGCCGTAGAAATGAACTTCAAACGCTTTTGAGCTGCAAAGCGTGTAGAAGTAGCGACATACTCCAAGGCCGACCTGAGGTTTTTGACAACCTATCTATTAACAAACGTTTTTTTTTAAGCTTTGCACACACTGTTGACGGGGCGTCCCGACTGACGTATCGCATTTTTCAAACAAAGCGGGAGCTCGGTCGTAAAGTTTTGAAATACGCTCCGGCACACCCCGTCACAGTATGCTCACTCCTTTATTATATTACGGTATTTCTGTTTGGTTTACGTCAAAATCTTAAACAACTAAGATCTTCTTCTGATAAAATAAACCCACATAAAACAGCCATTTTGGAGGATGGAGCCACAGTCTAACTCCACAACGATAACCTGCACGAGAAGATATTTTCATATCTGGTATGAGTTAAGTAATCAAGAGATGATGCATTTTAATATTCAAAGAGCAACCCGAAATTCCGGGAAGAGATTAGCATACGGCCTTCACCCTGTACACAGAATACAGTATACAGTGTACGATGTACGTGGCCTAATTCCCTTAACGTAAAGTACGTTCGAGTAATTTCGTTACAAAGTAAACGTGCTCAGATAAATATTATTTAAATATATGTTTGAATTAATAGAGTGTTATATATGATAACTTTACAATAATCGACTGACTTTAATTGTTTCTTTCTTTCTTTCACATCACGCATGCACTACACATAAGAAGCGCACAGCCGCTAGCCGCTAGCAGGTACAAGTGGTACAACATTAGTCAGATGACCTCTGCGCTTGTTCTCGTCAACGAAATTCCGCCGCCACTACTATTTATGGACGGCCGGTGCTGGGAAGGGGGGAGGCGGGAGGCGGGAGGGGGGAGGGGCCGGTTCCCGAGTGAGGAGCATTCACGTCCCCGACATACCACAAGCCAACTACCACGTTTAGGGCCTGGTAAGTTAGAAAAAGACATTCTGTTTGTCAGTCCCCACGACATTCCAAAATGGTATTCTCATATTCTGTTTCTCCTGTAGCAAGAAAACCAATGTAGTCCGATTTTAACATCAAGCTATTGAATACAGAAGCATATAGAAAAAAAGGGCCGACTTTTAAAAAAGTATTTTAATTTTGTATAACCTAATGACTCCTTGTGAAACTTTGACCTCAAATATTTAAGGCCCATTTATTTCCAGAGCCACAACAATTTCGAGTTTTTCTTCAAAAGCGCAAGTTCTAGCACTTTTTAAGAAAAACTCGAAATTGTTGCCCCTAAAAAATACAGGCCCTGGCTGTCCTTATAGTGATAGTAATCTCTGCGTAAAAGTGATATTTTCATAAAAGTTAATAGTTAAACTATAATGTTTCCGGTTAATCAAGTCTCAATACGAGGTTTATTTATTTGGTAACTCCTGTAAGCTTTGTCCCCAGAATTTTTAAAAAAATCCATTATATATACAAACGTTCTTTTAGGTGAAACGAAACATAACTAGTGTGACGTAGACGTAGTTTTTTTAGCTCAAAATTATTAATGGCTACCGGTAGGCATTTAAACTGATCCCAACATTAATAATTATTATAAATAAAACTTTCATTATATTCGAATTTCACAATTTAAGCTTAATGGCACGGGACCCTTCTAGCGCGAGTCCGACTCGAACTTGATCGTTTTTCTATATTATTACTAAAAGGTATTTCTTTTAAAACTCTAGCAAATATTTAAATATTCTTATTTCAGTATTAAAAATGTTGATCTCAGTGAGCAGAAAAGTGTTTTGTGGTAAAGGGTTCTGATATTAATGTTCAGAAAAAACTGTGTTCTCTGTTGCTTTTTTCTTGAAGGGTTGTTTACTATTGATACAAAACTATACCATAAAAATAATAAAATACTTATTAATGTAAAATAAAGAGTATAAAAAATAAAACGCAAGACAGCATTTGTATGGAGCCCCAACCTTGCCGAGAAACGCTCATATCTATATATAAAATATATAAAGTCCAGCCTGACTGACTGACTGACTGATTCATGTTCGCCGAGCAAAAACTACAGCCATGAAATTTGGTGAGTAGGATTGTTTTATTGGGTAGACGCCCGCTAAGAAAGGAACTTTTAAAAATAAGGGGATGAAATAGGAGTTGAAAGTTTGTATGTAAGTTTGTATTTTGTCAGTTTAAGACATGACATTTTATTTCTGAGCTACTGATTCAAAATAAACGGATAGGTGTTTAAGCATTATGAAATTCTACCCTATTCTACTACCTTCTATTCTAAGATGGTAAAAAGGGGGTTAAAGTTTTTATAATTTTTTCTACGAAAGTTCGCCATTTCTTAAGTTAGGGACATAAAATTTTGTGTCTGAGCTGCTGATTAAAAATAAATAAATACGTGTTTAAACGTTTTATACAATTTTACTTCCAGAGGGTGAAATAGGAGTTAAAATTTGTATGAAAATACTTCTTAATGCGAGTGAAGCCGCGGGAAAAAGCTAGTATAATATATGGCGACAGGTGCAAATAACGTTAGCCACACTATAACCACAATAAATAGCTGTTAACTATAAGTATGAAATACTAAGCATTAGCAAGCGTTATCGGGGCAGGGAAGCGTGACGTCGGCGTATAAAACAATTGTATAGTAAAGCTCAAGAGTTTGTTTGAACACGCTAATCTCAGGAACTCAGGAACTACTGGCCGGAATCAAAAAAATATTTTTGTGTTGGTTCGTCCATTTATCGAGGAAAGCTATAGATTATATAACATCACGCTACGGCTAATAGGAGCTAATTAAAAAAATATATGTAAAAACGGGATAATTTATAGTTTCACGCGGACGTAGTCGCGGGCTACATCTTGTATTGAAATAATTCGACAGGCACCAATTACGATACCACTTAAAAGTTAAATTATAGTTTACCTGTTGATATTTCAAAGGCCAAACCATTAACATTAAAGTGACATAGTTGCTATGTGCATTAATGACTATACAATATACGGTGTGTTCAAAAAGTATCGCGAATTTTGTGTTTTTTCAAAAATTATTTATTTATTCATGAATATTTATTTTGTCC
>JAOTAV010081343.1:0-12416 GCA_026546445.1 Cyclargus thomasi | reverse complement strand
CATATACTGTTTATATCTAAATTTAACATTTACCTTTAAGCTTCTTTAGCACCGATTTCTTCATCATATGACTTCTTAAGGTCATAAACCATAATTAGAATAACTCTTTTTTTATACACAAAATTATTACTATATATATTCTCATGTTACCTTTATTTTGTACTTTATTGTTTATCTATTTGCGAAAACTTTTAAATGGCTCATAGTTGTCAAAGTTAGTTAAGTTTAATTTGTAATATTAGCTGTAAGTTTTCCGAAAACTAAAAAAAAAAAAAATTACCACGCAGACGAGGTCGCGCGAAACAGCTATTTATTTATATACTATTATTTTCTCCTTTCGAAGTTACATATCCTTCGATTACTTGGTATGAAAAGTTCTTGCTTTATAGTATTATTTTGAACCGATGCCATGTTTGTGGCATTAAAAGATTTCACGGGCTGATGTTCACGATTTATTATTCACAGACATTTCAACTCCAGCTTTGTATACTTAAAGCGGCCATTATTAGCTCCTAAATAAATAATATACGTGACTCGAGTAAACATCGAGGTGTTTATCTATTGTTTTTGTTGCCAGATTATAAAAATATTAAATATGTTGTAGGAAAAAAAAAATTCGTTCCAAAAAAGTTTTTCATGTTCGTTTAAATTATTTACATTTTAGATAAACAGGGACTGCTTACACTACAATTACCATGTTTGGGTTTGTTTTCCAATTATTTCATTCAGGACAGTTACTGGTTTTATTTCACAATTTTCATTACGTTCATCATCATCACCATATTTGCATTTTAATGAATCGGCCAAGTGCGAATTGGACTCTCGCACGAAGAGTTCCGTACCATATTAAAGCAAACATTGTATGAGAGCCAACTTTAATTACTAATTTTGTTAAAATGTTATTTTTAATTATTTAGTCTTTTTTATATAATTAATTAGTCTTCCTATAGCCATTATAGGTATCGAAAAAAAAAGGGGCAAAAGAATCACGTTTGTGGTTTGAGGGCCTGATCTATTAATGATTTTAATTTGATTTATTATACACTGTAACAGCGGCAACAAAAATACATAATCTTTTAAAATCTCAAGTCTCTAGCCAAAGGGAATGGAAGATAGCTCTAGCTATTACCGGTCTTGAGATACAGCCTGGAGACAGACAAACGGACATACATCGGGATTTTAGTATCCTTTCTTAAAGATTTGGAAGGGAACCCTAAATGTAAATAAATTAATTTCAAAACTATTTTCTAGCCAAAAAAAAATAATAAACAAGTTTTGAAGTGTTACTCGCTGGTTCTTACGTATTGGTAGTTATTCGCATACGTTATTTCAGTCCAGTAGTGTGAGTGACGAAAAGCTGAGTTACTATAATAATAATTATTAGAGTCTGGAATAACATTAACGTGTACTAAAGTATAGTTCAAGTTATCCAATATCAATCCAGTAAGGATTGGTAAAATGTAAACGGACTTAAAAACGTTTTTCCAAGTCAGTTCTTACTTCTTATGGACAAAGTTAAGCGTCAACATTTGGCACGGCCGCCGATGCCGCGTTCGCTTGTAAACATCTAATCCTTAGTCGTAAAATTCTGCACTTTTTTGGACGTGATTGTATCAGTCTGTTGTCTGCTGATGTTTTAAATGCTATACTTATTTTTGTAAAAAAAAAAATAATGTTCGTTGTACATTAAATTATGGGTTAAATTTTGAGTTAAAGCAATATGAATAATGTTTTATTCAAATTACTGAAAACGGAGTATTAATGGAATATAATAATAACTAAAATTATAATGTTTGTAAAAGTCTTGAGAATAGTTTAAACTTACGAAAATTACGCAATCGATAGATATGAACACTAAACGTGTGCCAAGCCGCAGCAACTTGGTGTGTGTACACTGTACACTGCTCAGAGTTCAAGCAGACTCGCGGTTTTCACGCACTGTATTCTATTATTATACTTTCTAACTTCATACAAACATTCATTCATTTATATCCCTTTGCCGCTATGTTATAACAGCAGCTAATTGCATGCCAAATATCAATCTGATCCATCCAGGGGTTTGGACTAAGCCGTGTGCGTTGATAGATCACATGTTTTGTCAGACCACGCTGTTTCAAAAAATAATTTTGTAGTAGTAATTAAACACAAAAATTATAATATTATTTTTAAGCCCCGATATCTTCAGAGAAGGTACGAGTTATGCGTAAGAATAAGAGCGCGCTCGAGTGCAGTTGTCAGCATTATAATTGTAGGCCTCACTGAACGTGAGGCGCGGTCGGAATTTGAACTTAATAGGAACGTAACATGATTGATATTAACTTTAACAGGTTTTGGAGTAAGTCTTCTATACTTGTACTATGATTAATTCTGTGAATCTACCAAGAGGCAGCCCTAGCACATGTCACAAGCCGCGCGGCTGTCAGAATCTATTTTCAACACAGGGCGGGAGTGCACATACTGCATAATACCTTGACTGTGGTATTGACGTGTTAAATAGGACTCTTTTATACTTTTTTTTAAGTTTTGTATTGCATTTACTTCATATCAATAATGATACTAGTAAATTTTTAAGTGAAAGGAATATTTTAAGAGAACTCACACTTTCGCCTTCTATGTCCGTTTAGTCATAAAACATTCAACGATGATACTTATTTTTATCCCGCATTCCGGGAAGGGGACAGGAAAAAACTAATTAAACGGAGCTCTGAGTGCGATAGCGGATATCAAGCATTAAATTTAAAACGACGAAAAAATATCGGACAAGATTAAGTGGGGTTAAGTGACAAATGCCGGGATGAGTTTAAAATATATATCTACGCGAATAACAATCAAATTGATGGGCGTTGCTACGGAATGTATAGGGTGTAACAAAACAAATTATAATAACACCCACACCGGTTTCGGTAATAACGGTCGGTTTCATAGAAACCAGGATAGTTACGCAGGAGTAATTTTGTAGTGCCCAAGTGTATGGGCTGACTTGTGTACACAGCACTCACTCTCTCTTCCTAGAGTGGGATGGATGACTAACACGACTGGCGAGAGATCGGGTGCAGGACCGACTTAAAAAATTAACAAAATAATATGGTATTATAGGCCTTGTAAATTCCTCTTATGGTTTTCTATTCCATGCCATACTTGACAATTTTTCGACAGCTAAAAATCGCGCTGATATGTTTAAGGGACAAATACACGCTCTTACCTATTACTACGCCGTTTTGTTACACCCTGTAAAGTAATTTAGGCAACCGTCTAAAGTAACGAAGAAGGTTTCATTTCTCGATTTTTTACCGAGTTGAGAGCGGGAGAAGCATCGTTTAGTATGCAAATCGAGCAAAAACTGTTCCAACAAACCTACAATGTAAAACTAAATATGTGAAAAACTCAACATTTGATTATCTTCCTAAGAACATAGACACTGCTTTTTGGGCGAGCGAAGCAAGCTCTCTATATGCCTCCCCTCAGTACATCTTTGTGGAACTTTACGAAAAAATTATAATAGCTTAAGGTTTAGAATTTCGCATAGTAAACTTAGTGTATAGATATACAGATGTGTTTAAAAATAACACAGAAATAGTATTATTGACTATAATAAAAATTATAATACTGTATTAGTGACGCTATCTATGAGTAAAAATATGCAATTGTAAAGATAAACTAAACGTAATTAGCGTAACCAGAACAGTAAACATTTATTACAAAAATCTATCACGGAATACTTTGGAAAACTCAATGTCACAGCGTTTAAAAAATCTCGCTAGCCCTCATACTCGTAAAGCTGCCCATTCTCGATATATTATCACTATAAAAACGTATCAATAGTCTGAAAGAGGATACAAGCTGGCAATGTTTATATTTGCGCGGTATTCCGTCGCGGTCACAGCGCTTAAACTAGACGGGTTATAATGTAAATAGTGGCAAGGAATAGCCCATTAGTTTTGTGCCGCCGACAAAAGCCGCTGCTATTTTGGAGATAGAACATAATTGACATATTAAAAGCCGTGATTGTAGCTACCAGCGCTTATGCACTTAATGTTTAAGTTGATACGAATTTATTGCAAGTTACTCTTTTATAGACGTCTGTCATAACTTTAAATTGCTACATAATCTTGATTGAAGTTTTACTTCTCTTTTAAGGGGTTTGTTATTCGCTATTCGTATGAACGCTTGGAAATTTTGGATATTTCTTTGGTGACTTTTTCTTTTGGTTTCTTTGGGACTGTTTCTTTTAATGGTACTAGAGGTCACCCTGTGGTCGAAATTTGACTGTATATATTTAAAATATTAAGTTTTATTCTCAATGTAATCACAATCTTCAATTTGGCATAAAGGTCTCATTACCAGGCCATTAAAATGTATTTAAAAAATAACAGACTTTAACCGTTCCATTTAAAAAAATGTAATGTAACTGTAGTGTGCGTAGAGTTTTATATTTTAAAAACATGCAAGATTAACTCACATTTAAAAATTATATTTGCATTCCACGCTCCTCCTCCATACCAACTGTAACTAGGAGAAATTTCATGCTTTTACATCTACGCGTCATTCGTTAAAGGGCTTCAAAGTTTTCCACTCACGTGTATAGATATAAAATTTATATAAGTTGATATAAAAAAGCAGTCTTTAATTTTCTATTAAAAATTGCCATATTTCATAGTTTTCTATAAAAACCTTCATAATAAAGTGACAAAATATATGTTTTCATATTCAGTCTAGTAATTAAATTATATTATGATTGAGTATGAAAGCTTTTTCATACTCGATGTAATCAAAGTACGAAGTATACTTGCGAAAAAGCGCAGCTTTGTGAGGGCTCGCGACTTATGAAATTTTTCTAAAGTACTAAAGTTCTTATGGTTTTCCGTGAAGTGTACCACAAATATGTACTGGGAGTTGGATAAAATAATAACTTCAAATTCGTAAAAAAATATAGATTATCTTCTGAGAGTTATCCAGACATTTGCCAACGAATCTATATTAGCCTACGACCTTTTATTTTATTCTTTAAAATCTTCCTCTCTAATAAGTCCAATTGATATATTAAAATAGTTCCAAAAGTTTTTTTCCGTCAAAGTTTTATTTATATACTTTCTGGTGCCTCACCCCACCCACGTGTTGCTCTCAGTTCCTACTAAATTGTTTTATGAACGTGTTAAAAATATGACAAGTGTTTCCCCTACCAGTATACAGCTAGAATGTTAATGAATCAGTAACTCATACATATGTATCCGCGTAGGATCATCTATTTTCGGAAATCCCACAGTAGCTCCACAGCAATCAGCATACATTACGCAAAGCTGCCGCTTAAGAGGAAACACAAGGGCAGTTTTTCCATACAAACGTTGTCTCCTGTTTCCTCCCTGGATAATACCGGTACAGTTATATTTTTTTAATAATATAATTGGCCACTATTAACATGTTCCTATGTTTTTTTTTCATAATTCAAAATATGACGCTTAAAATATGACGCTTAAAAACCTAAAAAAAGGTCAGATTTTTGGCTGTGTTCAAACATATTTGGCTGGCAAGGTAACAAATTTGGCTGACACAGCTAAAGGCTTTCTTTATTTTTTTATGAAAAAAATACTTAAATCGGTAAAGTTTTGGAGAAGGAATCAGGGGACAACCTGTCGTTGATTTCCTGTTCTCTTAAAGGGTTTTTTTTAATCCAAGATACAGTTGTCTCTATCGCGCTCTGCGGCCTTCCCGGCTCGTGGTTAGAGACAGCAATAGATATTACAAATACCGATTTTTCATTTCTCTAGCCGCTGGTGTATCTTCTTAAGATCACCAATGTATTATCTTAACGACTGCGAAAATACATCCAACGTTCAATAAACTACTCAATTTTCTTTTGATATTTTTATAAAAATAAAGATATACGGAATAATATACATTTATCCAATAATAATAAATTTAATTTTCTGTGTATACACGTGGAGTCGCTCTGAGAACAAGTTCAGGCTATGTAAGGACGAGTGGGTTTCATAAAAATTATTTTCCCTTTAACGTAATAATAACGATTTATTTTTTTACAATATTTATTCAGAGCACGATATAAAATTCTGCTTATTTTTTTTAAGATATTGAGGTTCAGTTGTGAGATTTTGATGCATTCTATAATGACTCATTCAAAATTGATTTTTTTAACTACACAAAAAAACATATGTATTTTGAATTTATTGACTCTTTCCACTTCTAGGTAGGCGTTGGACTGTCTGATCTTTAAATAATCGTTTCAAAATGTATGGGAATGTTTTGTAAGATGTGATGTTTTAATAATTAAAATTGCGCGACTATATGCCTGTTGATTCACAATTAGCCTTAGATAGGTTTTACTTTGCTGTACAATTTGCCTATAAGTTTTTTTTGCTCTAAAATTTGCCTGTCGGTCATATTCTGTAGCATCGGACGTTAGAACAATGTCGGTAGAAAATAAAAGCTACAACCGCCTAGTTCACCATGATTTTTTTTTTGTCCGCTCTGATCGCGTGCCGTGTGAATCGGAAAGCAACCTTAGAGCTGCTACTCAACAATCATTGAACAAGTTCTACTGTGAATGCCTTTTGTATCATCTTATTGCGTTTCTCGTCCTGAACTAGACAGTGCTCAGACTCGATCGAGTGTTCTCGACGTTATGGTCGTGTCGACTGTCGACGCGGCATAATGTCCGGGAAACATGAGGCTAGTTTTTCAAGCTAAGCTAGCTGAGTAAAATTTAATTCTGGATGCGTGTAGATATAAAGCTAATTAGGTCTAGCTTTATATCTAATAGAGTGTGCCGTCCATGTATGGAAAAAAATCAGCCACACAAATCACGCAAGAGGTGCCAAAATTTGCGCCTCGACACATAGATAATGCTTAGAAAAATATATGTAAACTATGTTTCATCTTAAGGTCTCTATCGGTCCTTGAAGTTTTTCAATTTGCCTAATTTAAGCAATTTTTAGCGATACAACTAGCAATTTTAGTTACAAAAAGTACTGAAAAGTCTTTACAGTAATCAAAACTTTATAATAATAAAGGGGGAAATGTCTCACCATAGAAGATAATAACGTTAATAAAATAAAACAAACGTCATTAACAACTAGGTTTTAAGGCCTTATTAATTTGTTAAATAAAACCGAGGGTAGAGCCCTCAAGATGTGTTTATATATTTTTATAGTAATCTACAACTAATTACGCAACTTTCACCCTAATATCTAAGCTAGTTAACTAGTTGACAAGACAGGTTTAGCTCGTAAAGACAGTCCGAAGAAGAAAAATCACCTTTTCTATCTTGAAAAACTAGCCTCATGTAGCCCAGACTTAAGAAATGGAAAAACTACAACTTGACTTGTGGAGTAATGTGCTTCGGTTTCTAAGTCTTATTCAAGACGTCGTGCTTGTGTTGCGACGTTTCGAAGTTTTTCGTTTATAATAGCGGTATTTTTATTAAATAAGAGGGAAACGAGCAGACGAGTCACCTAATGGAAAGAAATTGTCTTCGCCAATGGATACTTATAAAAGACATCAGATGAGCTGTAAGGACATTTCCGGCCTTTATATGAAGGAATAGGCTTATACTTTTGGCGGGAAATTGGTAAAACATAGCAAAAACCACTTCGTTAGTGCGTTTGGATGTGACTAAATGAAGTAAATGACGTATTTTTTATGCTTTAGGGATCAATATTTGTAGAAATAACATTTCATAAATCCCACCAAAATTGGCAAATTCTCGGGAACAAAACTAAATTGTGTCTTGAAAACGAAACTATAGCACGTACTACAATAAAATTAATATATTTTAAAGAGTTACTTTTACAAAACGACCTCATAAAGATAAAAATCTGATCCAATGTCAAGTTTTCAGTTAATCGATACTAATATTGACCAAAATAGTTCGGCGACAAGCCACCAAAATTAGAAATCTCCTGGATTGTATCATCACTTTTGTGAAAAGTAAAGTAAAGTAAGATATACGTGTCTAGCGCATAATAAAACGTGGAAGTTGTTCATAGAAAAACTTTAATTTATAGAATGATAACTTGACTGCGGAAATAGACAATATAAAATTGAAACTATAAGACTCCAAAAACTTTATACAAATATCACAAAATGAGACCAAACTGCAGCTATACAATAACGAAAAAAATTTCAAAATCGGTCTACAAACGGCGAAGCAATCGGCGAACAAACGTAAAAAAATATATCGGAAACCTCCTCCGTTTTAGAAAGTCAGTTAAAAGGCTTGATTATCTATATATTAATACGCGAGCTGAAAACTTTGTAACCCTTTTCACGAAAGAGCCCAGTTATAGTTGATATAAAGGAAGAGCGTAAAATACTAATATTATCGTAAAATATACTTTAATTTTACATATTTTTAATAAATAAAACGCTACGCAAACTAAAATATTTTGACATGACACGATTACTCTTTTGTATATGGTTGATGTCAGTTTTTTTTTTAATAAAATTTAGTGGTCTGGTAACGAGACCTTTATGCCAAATTGAAGTCTGTAATTGAATTGAGAATTATTTATGGTCGAATAGCTCCACAGAACGACCTGTAGTTCTAGGAAATATATTAAAGTTGCATAATAAGCTAATGAATGGAGAGCAAGCGAGCTTATTCTAATAAGTTTTTGTGTTCGTATCAGAAACCAATAAAATGAACCCTTTGATGATTAATCCTCTTTATTATATAAAGAATCAACTAATTTATTATGAAACCGACCACAAATATACACATACATAAAAATAAATTATAAAATTATCAATGCGTTTAATTGTGTTTATCTGTATGTCCATTACCCTTTAAAGCTTGCTTAAACTGCTAAACCAATTTTGAAGAAATTTGTCATAAAGACATATTTTCGTCTATGGCCAAATATCTGGTTGCTTCTTTAGGACGTGAGGGAAGTACTAACAATTAAACAAAAAGCAAACAAACACACTTTCCTACTTATAATATCAGTAGAGAAAACATTATAATAATTAGCATGTAAAAATTTTGTTAATTTACATACGCTAACGAGAAACCCTTTCTTTATGACCTCTGAAGGGCCGAGAAGAAGGGTCAACCCTTTGCCAGCTGATATCAAGTGTCCCTAATTATGTAAGTCGCGGCTAACACGTGTCACCTCTTTGGGATTGCTAATTTTCAATGACTTCTTTAAACAAATGTTGTATATGGAATGGGATTTCCACTCCCAAACCGTTTTGAGACTCAAACTAACGAATCGAAAATACCGCATCTTTCTATAACAAACATGAAATAACGTTGTCGAGAGAGGATGAGTAGGATTCGTTTGAGAGTAGGATTCCAGGATCAACAGATTCAAAAGTGGTACCAAACTAACATAACAAAATCCCTTCAATTTGCTAATAATGCATGAAATCCTGAGGGACATGGTAAGGCTGTCATGCGACTCGCACAAAAGAAAATCGAATAATTTTGGTTGTTTCTATTTTGTGAAAAAAAAAATCAAATATATTATTATTCTTTATCACTACGTTCTTCAGGACGAAAACGATTCTAATTCCCGTTCTGGAATTCTAAGTGACTCCATATGTAATTCAAATCAGTTTGGCGGATCAAGCGTAGAGAAGTACAGACACAAAACAAACTTGCTTTCACATATTTAATAATTTACATATAGAATTATAGATTACGAGCCTTTAATAAAATTTGGTTACCATTTAAAGTTACAAGGGATTCACTAAACGCCTTTCGAATCGAACATTTTTTATTCAGAAACGATCTTTAATATTCTACTTCAGAAAAGCTAGAATACGATACGTTTAACATTCAATATGTGTTCATATGAAAAGGTATCGATAGCAATACTTTTAGATATTATATTTTATATTGCTTTTGGTGTTTACCTTCTACCTGAGTGGGTAGAGAATTTTACCCAATATTTATTTCAAACTAGATGTCCTTGTAAATTTCGTAACACTCTTGTAATAAAAAGCTTTCCTGGATCTCTACTCAAATATTACGAGACTAAAATTACCATAGAGCTTTAGCTAGAGTATTTTTATTTATACTAGAGGCCGCCCTGTGGTCGAAATTCGACCATAATCATTTCTTAATTCAATCACAGACCAAAATTTAGCATAAAGGCCTCGTTACCAAGCCATCAAATTAAAAAAAAATACAGATTTCAGCCATAAATAAAAACGAAATTGTCTATGACGCGTCTTTCGTAAAAAGGGGTACAAGGTTTTCCGCTGGCGTATTATTATATAGATACCCTATAGCTGACTCGGCGAAATTAATTACTGTATCAAAAAAAAATTGACAACCCCTTTCATATCGCTATTACTGACACCACACATTATAAAGAAAATTACTTTTTACAACTTGTCTGAAGTATTTGACCGAGAGTACCTTCTCTCTTATATAACATTGATGCTCATGCTGAGTGACACACAGCATGCGTTCGATGTGATATTCATATGATGAGAATAAGTGTCCTAGTCGAATTCACAAACACTTCTAGTACCGGATCCCTAAATCTGTCACTATCTCTGTTTGGCAGAATGGTGCGGACAGTGATTGAGAGCCTGTTAATGCGAGTAGCCGTTGAGTATTCGTCTAAAAACTCACCCCCTTATTCATAATAAAAATATATAAGCAATGTTTAACTAATCAAGGTTCGCTATCCCTTTCTGTCGTGTCACGTTTACAAATTCCAGAAAGGGACAGCGAATCTTGATTAGTTAAATATTGTTTAAATATTTTTATGAATAAGGGGGTCAATCATTAAGGCCCGTATTAATAGTCAGCGCTAGTACTTAATAGCACGATTAAAAATTTTGAGATGCTATTTCATTCATAAGACTTATTGTTTATGAATGAAAACAGCATCTCAAAATTTGTTGCTCTTAGTATTAAGCGCTGACTATGATTACGGGCCTAAAAACGCTAATACTTCTGAAAATATGTACGTGGGCAAAAATTCCGCGTTTTATGATAACATAACAACAAATAGCTCCCGCTATACGCATCAATTTTCTGCTTATTTGTAATTTATTGAAAATTTTAACATAAGTACCATAGACCATCTGTAAAAATCTTCCTTTCTTTAGAAAATAAATTATATAAAGTGAACTCTATTTAGGGGACACAAACACACCCTAAAGTATTTTTACTTACTTACTCTTTTGCATTATGTCTCCAAGTGAGGCAGTGAAATAGGCCGGCAAAGCATCTGCAACTCTTCTAATGCTGAGCTAGTTGCTTTTCATCAGCTAGCAAACATGCAAACGTGCTACGTGCTAAAAGAAGGGGACAAACGAACATTTGCCCCCCCTTTTATAAAAAAGAGACTATCACCACAGGATAAATAATAGTACTGTATCACTTATTATATAAATCACTTATTGTATAAATCACTCATTCAAATCCACTGAATACAAAAGTCTAGTTCAACTATTTAACTTAATATTATAAGACGAGAACTAAGTAGCTAAGCTTTCCAAAGTCAGGTCGGCATCAATAATTCACCGAGCACCTAAAATCCTGCTGCCCGTTTAATCCTTTTATCATAAATAGCTTATACACTCTCACAAAATTACATCGAAAGCGTCTATGTCCAAGTACCCACTAAAATGAACTCGAACTAAACTTGCGATGTTAATGGTGAAGTTTGATAAGGAGCGCTTAGCGTGCATTGTCTGCCGCCGCGATATAAATCTAAGTTAAAAGTTAATTTTGTCAATCCGGATAATTCCTCCGGGTTTAATCAGACCGAGTTGATGGTAATTAATGTTCACTAAGGCCACAATCTAGGAGCCGCTAGGGCGGGCGGTCCGGGTGGCTAGGGCGGGCGGCGGAGCGCAGTATCGCCCGTGCCGCGTCTCGGACCGACGCGCCGCGCCGTCGCTCGCCTCCGCTTACGAACTGTCAAAATATAATTAGGCCGGCACTAAATTTAATGTAATGAAGTTAAAACCAAAAATGTTATGAACTCCTGAAAGTTTTCGGTACTCTGTTCAGTGGTAAAAAACTTTTTGAGTGTTAAGTGAAAAAAAAAGTACAGTATTTGAAGTTTGAAAGTTGCGATTTGTTTTTTGTCGAGTTGAGGTAAGTTTGTAGCTTTATAATTCAATATTTTGTATAAATAATAAAAAAATATATTTAAAGTAATATTACTCTCCAAGTGTTAAAATTTTTAAAACGAGTGGATATTTTTGTTTCGTAATACTTTAGTTTTTTTATCGTAATACTTTTATTTTTTTAATCACGATATAAACTGGTAGCAATTAACAAGAATAGATAAAAACTGTGTACATTGTCAAAAATATAGGTATCTTTTTTATAATGTCTACCTGTCTTATTATAGATCTTGAATGCGTTAATCAGTATTTTTTAAAGAATTATTATTATTAATGAATTATTTTCTATCATACTACCATTAGTTCAA
>JAOTAV010081322.1:0-12417 GCA_026546445.1 Cyclargus thomasi | reverse complement strand
GCAAGGTCACTATTTAATTGCTGTATCGCCTTATTTATTTCAGGTAGCGTGGTGTGTGTGTAAATTTGCAGATCGTCAGCATAGAAATAAAATGAGATCTGATGAAACGTGACAATTCGTTAATGAAAATTGAAAACAGTTTGGGAGACAAAACACCACCCTGTGGTACTCTTTTGAATTGAAAACCTGCAATTTTTTTTTCTAGAAATTATATCTTTACCCAACTATAGCACATTAAAAATTGTATATTTTAATTATGCATTCTTAATGCATAAATTCAATTATAATTTTATATTTTGTTAGTAACAATCCTAGTAACGAGTTTTGTCGTATTACGTCAAACGTATGAATTTGAACATCTCTTCCGAGATGTTCTACTGTAGTAGTTTTATTTACTGTGCTAATGCTATATAGCCTTCCTCGATAAATGGACTAATCAACACAAACAGAATTTTTTCAATTCCGGCCAGACAAACATTCTTCCGGCCAGTCTTCAGCTTTATATTACTTGGTAAGCGAACCAAACATCCAACTTCCCGTATATGTTTGTGGTAGAGAACACCTTACGGAACAAAGTACACCTTACGGAAAAACTATGAGGGCGAGTTTTTCATAGTCACTGGTTCGCACTCGAAAGGGTGCAGGTTCAAACCCCGGTGACTCGACCGGAGTGATACCACGTCCTCACAGAAAACTGGCGCGAAACGGCGTTGTGCTGCGTTTCGTTCAGTGAGTGAGTTTACCGGTGGCCCAACTTCCCTAATCCCTCTATCCCAATTTCCATTTCCTATTCCCTCATTAAAGGTCGGCACCGCACTTGCGACTCTTCTTATGTCACGAGTGTCCATGGGCGACGGCAGTTGCTTTAGGTAACCCCCTAAATATCATTAAAAAAAAAACTTAAGCAGATGTGCAGATGTGTTTTAAAAAAGAGTTATAATATTGTCGAAAATAATAAAAATAATATTATACAACTTTTTTTTTATTTTGTTTTATTTATGAAGAATTACATTTTTATTTAATACATAAAACAACGCCAAGCTGTTCAATTCTAATTTCTTAAGAATCTCTCAATACAAATGCAGCCTCTTATAAAATAATAGAACCTCTAAAGCATTACTTGTAAATATAGGATACATAAAACGAAAGTAAATACTGCAACATACAAACGTAAAATTCATAATTATAATATTTTTTATACATAAGTAATATTTCTTACTTTAATACTTTTTCTTCATAAGTAATATTTTATAGTATAAAATGCGTTTTATGTTTTAATTCTTAATAGTTTTTGAAACAAATATTTTTTAACATTTTTTTTACAGTGATACGTGTTCTTTCATTATTATCTCTAAGAAAACTAATTCTGTTACACAAGGCGGGTATCTGGTATTTACTGATCCTTTTTCCATAATAGTTTTTGTCAGATTGTATAACGTATTTGCCTTGTGTAAAATCTCTAGTTCGATATGTAATGGTGGTCTATTTTTTCCTTATAAGTATTTTTAAATTGTACTGTTTCATTATTAGTGAGTAATCCACTTCTGTATGTACTGGTAGTATTTCAGAGATATGAAACAAATGATTATAATTTTTTTCAATCATTTTTATTTTTCGTAACTTACTTATTATATTTATGATTTCAAGGACCTTTTGTTTAATTAAGATTTACTTTATTTAATTTTTGTTATGATAGTTATGGGTTGCCTGGAAGAAACCGCTGTAAGCGGTAAGGCCGCCCTTTTGCTTTATTCCCAACCTAGTTTTTTTCTCGAATGTATGTTTTGTATTTTTATGAGCAAATAAAGAATAAATAAATAAATATTTAACACTGGCGAAATTATTAGTATATTTGTATGTATTCAAGCAAATAAACTTCCAAACATAATCTTTAAGACGACAATAATAATAATAATAATAATAATAATAATAAATTAAATATTTTATTGTCGAATTGGATTCGCATCTTAAATGCAGAGTATCTGTTCTTTGCTTGTCGTTCAGAGATTGTCTTCATAACTCACTCTCATTTTCAGGCATTAATCAAGATCCTTCAACTGGTGAAACAGGATACGGAGAGAGAGAGGAAATCCATGCACGGACTGGAAAAGCTGTCTATGGCGATCAAACAAACTCCCACCTTCGGTAACGACGACTCTCAACAGAACGTCGCTGACAAACTTTACCATGTAAGTATATGTGAGCTCAAAAGCACATTCGGTGACGGTTACCGGCTTCGTTGAAACCAGACATGGTAGATTTCGATTTCGACGAGCAATATGCCTCAGTTTGTAAGGGTGTTGGCTGGATTTGCCTGGAGGCTAATCAGTAGTCAACCTAGACCTATATACAACATGCCATGACTTATTTGCCAATATGCCATCTCGGCTACCCAAATTCAAGACCTTTATGATTTTTTTTAAAAACGTAAGTTTGCATTTTTGGACTAACCAGATACGTACCTACAACCCCTAGTTCAAAAACACCCATTTCCATATCAATTATCGAAGAATAATTAAAGCAAATCAGAGTAATTTGTAAGAAGGATAGGAGATGACAAACCGTTTTTTTGGCTCTTCTGGTTATTTCTGTAAATCCGAACCTAGTAAAGGTTTTGATTTTAAACAGCCGATCTTTGTATGAAATAGTATAAATCAACTTCTCTAAAAATACTATCGTACCTTCTACCTTCTGGACTTAAAATATGTACAATTTCAGATGCGCTCCATGCTGACATACCTCGAGGCAGTGCGGTATAAGATCACGTCCAGTCTAAGCGATCTGGATAACCTACCCGTCGCTCAACATCCACTCGCCACGCATATTCAGGTGGTGCGTGACAAACAGGGCCTGCAGCAAAGCATATTAAAGGTAATTCGAAAGATGCTGGGTGGATGCATAGATCATTGTATTATTATTAACATATAGGTCTCCCGATGTCCGATGTTGAAAACAACTACCGTCATTGTCACTCGCATTCTCAGAAGAGTGGGTTGCCAGCGATGGTATTCATCCAGTCAAGCGGACGTCTCTCATGTAACTTTGTCTGATATATCCTCTAAAAGTATCAATTTTTGCAGGTCCCACCATACCTCCAAGCGGACTACCACAGTGAGGTCAACAAAAACCTCCAACCGAACTACACAGCGCTGACCAAAAGCATTACCGGGGGAGAGGAGAGGGAAAGAAGGGACTCCATCATGAGTAGAGCGTCCAGCAAACTGAGGATAGAGCATCTATCCTTCAGGAAGAATGACACAAAATCCGCGCCACCCACTCCCATCAGCTCGGAATTGTCTACGCCGACTCTGATCACACCAGAACTGAACTCGTCATTGAAACCTGAAGCGCCCCCGGAGAGTCCGTTAGATTGGACCGAGAGAGGCGCTGGAGACGGACTGTCCAATCAGCAGGATAGCGATTTCGGTAAAATTCTTATGTTTTGTGTTTTTCCTTTGAATGCCATAACATTTTGACGATTATTAGACAATGTTTGAAAATGTATAAACAAAATATGACGTGAAAAGCTTCCATATAGAATCATAGGATTAAAAGAAACTGTTCTTATCATTACAGACGAGTTTTCTTCGGGCAGCGATAGTTCAACAGAGTATGCAGCTACGGAGACGGAACAAGTGAAGTATATCGGCAAATGTCGCGCACTATACACTTACGAGGCAAGACTAGACGATGAACTAACGCTATCACCAGGTAAGAACGCCAAAAGAAACCCATTATTAAGACCCTCTTTGTAGATGCATGAGAGAAATTAACGTGTGGTGGTACGAATGCAGCATCGCGAACCTCTAAACATAGTTATTGTTATCAGTAGCATTTTTAGCGCCCGTTTTTTATACAAATAAATATAACCTGGCGAAAGGAGACCAATAAATAAAAAATAAGTATAAGAAATGTGCCCGCAGGTGTCTTTATAATTTAGCGACATTAAGAGACCCGCCAAACTATATATTTATACCTCTAAAAGAACATTTTCTAAAATCAGTTTACACCTAAACTCGCAACGCGACTATGAAAACTTATATTTATTATATTCTTGTTTTTGCTTAGCGAAAAAACTGTTTAAGCTGTTATTGACTATCCCGTAGATGCCAGAATGTGCCGTATAGTAAATATTATGTTATATATAATATTATATATTACGGTTGGATGACAGAGTGTTCAATAGATGGCGTTATTGCAATGGTTTAAACTAACGCCATCTATTGAACGTTTCTCGTACCTCCACACTGATAACGATCTAATTTTTTTACTACATAATTCTTTTTAAATTCATGCAAGCTTCATTTGTTTCAGGTGACATTATCAACATATACGAGAAACAAGATGACGTGTGGTGGAGCGGGGACCTGAATGGAGCCTTTGGAATCTTCCCATCCTCCTATGTAGAGGAGATAACTTCGTGCATTTAGGACACGATCAAGGTTCTAAAAGGGTGGAGGAGATTTGTCCAAAGGAGAGAAAAATCCCTTATACAAACTAAATAAACAAAAAATGTCTAAAATACGACCCGTTGACAAGTAGAAAGTCGTAAATCCATTGCTGAGGGATTGATCAGAGAACGGATAGCAATACACCGTAATAATAAACAACAAAAGAAAAAGGTAAACCTACGAATTTCTGCGTGTTAAGCGGCCAAGCTTTCGTCAGCGAATCATCAACACACCTCATTAACAAAAATCTGAGGAAATGATTTTGTTCCACGCCAACGATGGGTTGGAAATTCTGCAAACTTTTTGGCAATGAAGTAAACAATTTTGTCGTAGGGCGCTTAATAAACTTTATAAAAAGAAAAATTATAGTGTAGGAAGCGACCTCAATGAGAATGAGGACCCCATATTTCTTCCATGTGTATTTATTATGTGTATGTAAATAAATATAATAGTTTTATTACGAATGTTTGATGTCGTTAAGAACGTTAGTTGTACTGGGTACGATTACGAAAAGGGCTCCGTACGAAATCAGAATCTTAAAAAAACTTTTAAGAATAGTATATCTGCAATTTATACTAAAATAGTATTTTCATCAGGTTCATTAATTTATTGTGCTTTTTGGGACCTTAGATATAAAAGACAGTGGCATGTGGAAGGTACATAGGTAATACGCCCAAAATTTGCTAGGGCTTGAAAAGAAACAATGTACATGCGTTCAAAATTCTAATAATGACAAATTATTTGCAAGGCGCATAGGATTACAAAATAATATAATTAAATATGTGACAATTGTAAATAATGATAATATTCACTTCACTTACTTCATAAAATACCTAACCAGCAATAATAATAATAATTTAATAATTATTTAAAAAGATCAAACTGTTCGGGTAACCTAGTTACACCTTATTATTTTTACTATATACTGATCAGCTGTTTATTTGTGTATAAATATATTTAAAATATTATGTTTAAAACGAAACTGAGTAGAAATAATGAGCTTAACCCACGATTAGTAAAATATAAGTTGTTTAACTACAGTTAAGTATTTTGATACATGAACGTAATAATTTCACGAGTTAAATAAATGCACGTAAATTATTATATTTTATGGTCAAATTAAACCAAAGTATTCACTGTAATAAATAAATGTTAAGAAAACTATTGTTTCTTATTGCGTACACTTCCTTGTTACATAGCGTATAGATACGTGTATAATAAATATATAAAAAACAAACGCACGGTAAGATGATATTACATTGTTTATTGAATTATCCGCAGTTTACACTTAAATGTTGGCGAAAAAGGACTACAATCGAAAAATATTAAGTCCTAAATACAAGGTGTAAAGATACCAGAAGTTTTGATTTGGTCGACAGTTTAACAGTTTATAACGAGCGTAAATATATTTAAGACAGATATTCAAGATTGTCACATCATTTTATTGTTTAGGCCTTGAACTATATTTTGTTTTTTTATAACTTCTGGATATCTTATTAAATTACGCGGATTCCTTGTTTATGTTACATTATAATATACATTGCCTTATATAATGCGAATTTTGTATACCTTAACATACATTTATATAACAAAACTATTTCTTTTCCAATTATTATCGAAATCGCTTCTAGCTTCGCAATCACAAGAGCTTTAATACTTTAAATACAGACAATTCATAATATGACCAGTGTGAAGTTAGTAATAAATGGAATTGGAATCTAATACATTTAACCCTAATTGGATTTTCAATAAGGACACTCAGGAAATGCTATTAGTTTATTAGAAAATTATTAAGTATTGCAGCAATATACTTGCAAACAATTTGCCACATAACACTAACTTTACACTGTCATCTGGTTACACCATACATATCAAGTACAAACAATATTTTACATACATAATACCCTTCTATAATCAAACTGACATACATACAATTTATTATATGAATTAATATTATCGTCCATTTAAACTGATCACTATTCTAAGATAAAATTTGTTTTCGTCGGATAGAATGAAATCGTATGCGACTTTAATACTGTAGTGTAAGGACCTTCACATTTAAATAAAATGGCGCCACCTGTAGAGAACGTTATTGGCGACATCTAGCCGATACAGCGACATCTGTTGAGGACATCTCGACAATTTTACATATGACGCCACCGTTTATTTTAGTTTGGGACTATACACGCTAAAATTCTGCGTTAATTCAATAGACTTAATAATCAAATATTTCAGCGCATATAGCCTAAGGCCTTCACTGTATTTAATATTACTTATAACACACCATGCCGAAATCACGTCGCGTTATAGCGTACAGAGTACAGACGAACTTCGGCAATGTTTAACGTAGAAACACAAGAAGTTCGTCGGAATGTAAAATCGACCACGGAAGTTCGGTCGCATATTTTCGGCCTAGTGTGCTTAGACACTATTTTCTATTATTTTAGATACATGTTACTTACGGCAGTGATTATGGAAACAATAAGCGGTACTATTGACAACTACGAGATATTCTTAAAAACTGATAGTAAAGAAATGAAGCAAAATATACACCAGTACAATTCCATTTAATTTTTTTCGTTTATACCTAAGCTAAATATCGATTACATAATATATAAATTCATACACCTTTCAACTGGACCATTAATTTCTTTGCTAATTATTATTATTAAAAGCTTCCTAATTAAAGTACATTGATATTGACATCGGTTCATATAATCTTAATGCCTGGGATGGACGAGGCTTCATGTCCTCGCTAGTAAATTGAAGCTAGTCTTGTCAAAACGAACTACTAAAACCAGTACTAGCTTGCTAGCTAACTGATACTAGCTTGGTATCCTAGCTTAAAAAACTAGCCTGTGCATCAGGTGTTTAAGGTAGGCTGCTCTAAAGCGACGCGTTACTTCATTTTCATTGAAATGACGTTTTACAAACGTCAGTTCTGTTACAGTGAAAAGTCATGTCGCTACTGGAATATGGGCTCTGCCAAAAGACGTTATTATGAATCGATGTCAATGTACCAGACAAAATAATGAATTCTTAATTATATATTAAAACAAAATAGATAAATTTAATCTAACGATTACAAACTACTGATTATCACTTGTTTATACATCCAAAGATGAAATTTACACATATCATATCAGAAAAAAATGAGTATAGTACAACATATCTAGCAAAATAATATTATCATACGTACCTTTGGTATGTTTCTCAGTTCGAGATTTTTTATTAAGGTTGGGACCTACATTGGTATTATAATATGGGAGCAGAATTTCTCTTGTATATGACTCTTACTATGACGTTAATTACATTACAAATTAGGAATAAAATCAATTTAATGTTTAAAAAATTTTGGTATATATATTTGACAAGAAGTGATACTAGTTAAACATACATTAAAATAAACAATAAATAGGTGGTCTATTCATATTTTCAAAAAATTTAATCAACAAACCTACAACTACATGATACAATCCCGATATTAATAATATAAGTAAAGGATTTTTGGGTTTTCCTTAATTCTAGATCTATTGGCAAAAAGAGAAAAATATATTACAAAAGTATGTACTACACTAAGATTCTATAATGGAATGTAGAGAAAAATGTCATAATCTTTAAGAGAGAAAAGTGTACGCTGAAGTCCATCACATAAGAGTAACGAGACTTTTTCCACTTTTTAACCCTACAAGATTAGGCTCTTTAACTCTATACTCCATAACTACAGAAAAAATATTTACCACAAATAAATTACGAATTGAATAAAACCTATTAACCGGTGACAATCTTTTAGATTGGGGGACCTGTTTTACCGCTTACCGTTAAAGTTTATGTTAGGCTATCCATAACTTTTTTGACACATTCTCTATACAACTGTCAAATTAAGATGTGGATGGACTCTCTGTAATTGGTGAAACAGACCCTTAACAAAATAATTTGTTGTAATTTTTAACATGTTATTCAATTATTTAAGATCAAACCACTATACAATCATAACGCTTTTTTGGAAAAGTTTTCATTTACCAAAGCTAAAAATAAAAAAAAATACATTGATCACTTTAATAATTTCACAAAATGTAATAGAACTCTAATAAAAGAAGAATACGCTTGCATCAGTATTTAGAGGAGAAATTAATTTAATTTAATACTACTTAAAATTTTAAATTATTTTTACACATTTTATGCCAGTGCTTAATTAACCACGGGTGATTATAAAAGACGTTATCCGAAAACGGAATTTAAGTTATAATTTAAAATAAGAATCAATTGTGAAACTGTTTACATACACCGACTTCACGAGCTCAAAAGGCTACCGGTATACTTTCTTAACCGTCAAATACTGATAGGTTATTTTGAGTTAAGTTAATAAGTTTCCGCTTCCCAACTGTGAAGTGCAGCCTTAAAAGTTGAATTGTAATATATATCGTGGTCTATAAGCACTAGCAAATTCAAAATATATACATGTACAGTATTGCTCAATTCATGTGATACTATCACGGTGCACTGGTGAATGCCATACGTATTTATTATTAAGCGTAATACGACAAAGCAAACAAGGGCCAGTGCGGCGAACTGTATTGAACGACAAAGTAGTGATAGTCACTAGATGGAGTTGAAATGACGGTATAAAAATTTTTAGATGGCGCTGCCGGGTGTTGGGAAACTTATGTGTACCAGACTGAAATCCAAACACGTAGAAATACAGTATCAGATTACAGAAAATGTATATCTCTGTAATAGGAGACTAGTTACGTAGCTTAGCGGAGTGTTCCACATTTAAATGATTTGCTGTGACATTCTTTATATGAAATTACCGTCCAATTGCAACATATTGTAAATACTTGAGTTGTCTGCACTATTTTGTCGTTAAATACCATGAGGATATAAAAATGTAAATTATCAACCAATTACAAATGACAGATGAGATGCAAAATGGTGATATTATCAAAAATAGACAATCGTTTGAAAAGAAAAATTACAAAATAAACAATATTACCTCGAATAAATACGTAGTACTACAACTAACTTATTCTAATCGTAAAATGAAGTTGTGTTATACGAAGAGTTAAAGATAACAAGAATAAATGTAACTTAAAAGACTTTAATGCTATTTAATTTTAAGAACTAATAATGTTGGAAGTCATAAAGTAAAAGTGAATTAAGGAGCTTAAAATAAATACTATACCATGGATTCAATTTAGGCAACGAACGAGTTTATAAAGAATAAACTAAAAATTATGTTTAAGACTTAAATAAAGTACAGATAAAAATATGAAGTTCGTTAGATGGATACCAAGAGATATCTATTATAAAGAAGCAATCTAATTCGACAAGCCGAAAGTTTTATTTAAAACTGTTTAGTGTTATTGAATATTTAATTCATACAATTTCACAGTAATTATTATTTTCAAATGGAACCGGAGTTTTTTTAAAGCCTACACTGACTAAATCCTACCACATTAAAACTATTTTATCAAACATGACACTATTTCTAGACCTGTTTAAATATTTTATAATTAAGGAAAGTAAAAATAAAATACAAAAGTCCACATGCGCAAAATAATTTATTGACAACAAAATAAATTGTACTTAAATGTCCACATACTGTCTTGTGTCAAAATATAAATTAAAATTGTAATAAAAGAACTAATAACTAGGTGATGTAAATATTTTTGATATTAAAAAGCGTCATAAAATTATTATATTTATCATAAAAATTAAAATAAAAAAGAATAACATAAATAGCTGTCTTTTATCACTGGAACATTGAGCTCACACTACGATTTTATTCCGTTGTCTTGAGACGGATCGCTTCGTTGGCTTGATAAGCCATACTTTTATTAAATATGAGTCCTATCTACTCTCTCCTTACAAATAAAAATATTTACATAGCGCATGAAAAGGTATTGTTGTCTTAAGCTAACACATAGGAAAAGTCAAGAGGAAAAATTAAGACGGAAATAGATAGTACATACCGCTGTGTAAATATCTATATTTGTATGAGAATTTATCGTCTTTCGAATTGGACATTCTACGTTCTAAATACATATTTACACTTTCCTCCCTAGGCTCGGTTACGTCAACCCTAAAACCGAAATGTAACCTTGCTATAATTAATTTTAGAATGTTTTATTTTACAATTCGCGAAATGGTCATACCAATGTTGAGAATACGTTTTTCTTCTAACGTCATTAAACTTTTATGCAAATAAAATTGTGCTTTCAGCTCGAAACAACTAAAATAAACTTTGGCCATTAACAACTTACTATCACGCAGTAATAAACTATATCTGATCAAACTTAAAAATTATATGAATGCAATAAAAATTATATTAAAGCTATGAGCCTAACGGCTTTTTGAATGAAAATAATAAATGACTTGACTACCTCTGACCACTAAAAACTACAAAAAAAAAAAAAAAACTTGTAAACAGTAAAATAAATCTCAATCATTTGTGCTTTGAGAATAGTCCTTCCCATTTTATTAGAATAAAATTTTGATCAGATATTGCTACAGAACTACAAAACATACAGAATATACATTTAAGCTACACAAAACTTGAACAAGCAAAACATTGAAAATAAAAATAGTTTTTTGTCATACATAGGATATCTTAAACTACCTCTCATAGAGTTTACCCGTTCATCACATTTGCATTGTGCTTTCAATTAATAATAATTATAATAATTAAATAATAATGAGTACAAGCTTACCTACATAAAATAACAAATATTTTGTAAAAACTTTTGAGTCCTAAAAATTATTATATTCGATTTTTTTTTTTGTCGAAATGGCAAGATTAAAAATAACACTCTACCTTACTGAAATGGACGTACGGATATGTGAATTTTTGGAATGCTTTCGTGGACTAGGCCTTACTATGTATATAGAATATGCTCTGAGACTACAACACAACCTTGAGCGAGTCCAAGGCCGAAAAAATTTTAAAAAAACCTATAAAATATGGCAGTGTAGTCATTCTTTTATTGTAACTGTGAACAAGTAGGTATCATGAGATAAGCGTATTAGTAATAGAAAATATTTTTAAATTTTTAATTAAAAAAAGAAAAAACATTTCGAAGACGCTGTTTTCTTAAATTGTCAACGTTTAATCTGATAGGCAAAAACAGCACTATTGTTTAAACAGTAATACTAAATAAAAGTAACAATATTTTACATGAAAAATTCTAAGTGTTGGCATGTTGAATTCTATACAATTTTGGCTTGTAAATGTAAAACTTATATGCTAGTCCAACGAACTTTGGCATGTAAATAGGAGAATTCACATGGCTTTAAATTAAACAAATAATAAAATAGCAATTTAAATGCAATCATTCAAATGGAACTAACAAAATTGACTAATACCAATCAAAACCAATATTTAAAGTCGTAGAGAAAATAAACATGAAAAATATTCATTTCCATACTTAATACGCTTATCATACCTTTTATTAATATTTCCTAAAAGATATATAAAAGAGGTAAAAATTACAGTCAATCATATAAAACTAGGCCTTGAACTCATGTCACATATATTGTTAATAATAATACAATCAACAATGAATTCGTGTTGATAATAATATAGAATACTAATAAATATTTTATTATAATGATGAGTGTCTACGTTGTGAAACCTAAAATAATTTCGTTTTCGATTTACTGCACACCTGAAAAAGAAAAAATACAGTAGAGATATCCGAAATGTTAATTCAAAGTCGATGTCAATTAAATCAATGTCACTTTTGCGGTGTGACCAAATGCAGAAGTAAAGGTATCTAAAGGTCACCTCGCAACGGGAAGCGACGATACGCGTAGATGCACGACGACACTATGGTAGTTTTCCAATTACAGCACTAGAGCGCATTATGCGGCATAATGCTTAACGTTGAATAAAAGGCATGTTTTCGCGTGATGCGTGCAATGGATGCCAACTCAGTGACAGAAAATTAACAAAAATTGACAGTGA
>JAOTAV010081311.1:0-12417 GCA_026546445.1 Cyclargus thomasi | reverse complement strand
TCCGTCGGCGGGATTCGAACCCGCGACCCCCGGCGTAAGCTACCAACGCGCTTACCAACTGAGCCACAGAGGTCGTTTAAAAAAATTGTATTGCTAACGCCATCTATGAGTTGAGATGTGCAGCTCTAAAGTTATACGTTTTGTCGACCACGTCATTTTAGTTCCGAAAGTGGCCGCTAGAGGCGCTGTAAATGCTATACTAAAAATTTGCGTAGTCCCTATCGAGTATCGAGAAATACTTTTGCCAAACTCATTGTAGAGCCACAGGGGGGCTGTCCAGTGTTTTCAGGATGAGAAGAAAAATAGCCTCATCTTAACACTTCTTACATCTACACCGGCTTGTCAGCATCGTCTATTTTGGCGCTGGGTTCGTTAGCACGGTATCGTTGCATTTCTTCGGTTTGTGAGTATTTTCAGCATGTTGATGTTGCGAACGGTAAGTCATGGCCCATGGGCTATTGTCATCATCATCATCATCCTCTGTGAAAGCATAGAGTCTAAACTTACGCCGTTTGTCCACCACCGCCGTCAACGTCAACGAGATTTCGGCCCGATAAAAAGCGACTGTACAACATCGGCGACGTTTCATTTTGTTCTACGCCACTACAGATCGGAGATGGACGCTGGAGCCACGTCGCTAGAAAATTAAACCTTTAAGCGTAGATCATAAAGTGGTTTTTTCTCGGTCCAAAATAATCTCGTTGATGGTAAAGACGTGCGGTGGACACACGGCTTTTGAGCTCTCTTAACTTTAGACTTGGATCTGTTTCTACAAATTTTTAATAATCTATATATATAAAATGTGTCACAAGTGCGGCCCGCCGTTAGGTGTTTTTTACATAGTGGCCCTTGAGTGCCAAAAGGTTGATCGGTGCTTTAGAGAATGTGTGCGATTTCAGCACCTCTACTTTTACAGTAAACTACATACTCGTATAAGAATTATTTATACAGGTTGTTGCAAAGTAATTATTTTGTTTGCAACACCCTGTAGACCTTAATAAATTCTTCCTAAACATCTTAATAATTCTTATGCAGATATTCCCAACTGTCTAAGAAGACCGTACCCGGTAAGTACTATAAGTACAACCTTTTAGGGCAACATGAAAGGGCTGCGCACATTTTATTAAACTAGGGATGTGCTAATGTCGATAAAACTTATCGATAAATATTTCGATGAGTATTTTATTTGTTATTTGTTAAAATAGTATCTGATTGCAACGTTTTTAGTTTACAATTAACTAGAAACATTCCGTTAATAATATAACGCTGACGTAGAAAACTCGGTTTATTTTATGAGTTGTGACGAATAAGGTTTTCTTAAACTTTTGCATTTTAGCCCTGGCAAAGTCGAGAAATGTGGACAGATTCTACTGGAATTTGGTGTGGAGACACTTTGAGCCCCGGAAAGGACACAGTGCACTTTTTATTCCGGAAAAAATATACGGTTCATGCGCGGTAAACGAGTTTCGGCGTAACAAAGTTGTGGCTAGCATTCAGTACGTGATATTTTCCTCGTGAAAACTATCGATACCGCCCTCCCCTCCCTATGCGTAGCACTTCATTGTAGGTAAATTAGATTAGTCCCAGCGGGCAGCGGGTGTGGCCCGCTCGGGTACAAGTTACTACATTAGTACGATCGATATACGCGGAACCATGCTGAAACTGGGAGGCGTGGAAAATTCATAATACCTAAGCTTTTCTTTCACTCGATGGTATGCAACTTCCGAAGAATCGTACGGCCGTAGCCGGCCTGTTATGAGGGAATAGGTTCTCACTCTGTTAGAGATAAGCAGTACCTGTTGTGTCGTCATTCTTTTGTGTATATTTTCTTGTAACTGATTTGTATGTGCAACAAATAGTAAATAAAATAAATAAGAATAGGGATTTAGGGAAGTTGAGCCTCCGGTAAACTCACTAGACTAGACGAAACAGCACAGTATAAATCGAGTCGACCTATTCCTGTCGAATGATGGCTCTCCCATGGCGGAAATTTTATTTTTTCATAATCGCGACTCAAGCGGATAGTAAATTTTATTGCCGGAAAAATAATACTTTTCTGAAAACGAAAAGAATTTCGGCTCAACGAAAAACATCTTGTAAGAATAACAATTAGGGCTTAAGGATAAGAATTTTAACACTCAGCGGTCCTGAAGCTTAAATGCCGTTAACCAACATCTGGTCGTTTTTGACATTTTGATGCCGTCATGATCAGAAGAAAAAGCTCTATCGACGTGTGTTACCAACATTTTTGTAGCTTTTATAGTCATCGAGTTATTAAAATTAATATTGCCGTTATGAAGTACCAAGCCCTTAGAAAAATTGCCGTGTTTTTTTTTTGCTCATATCTCAAAAAGTACTTTTTGTACATAGCGGCATTTTGGCTTGAAGACGGCAGTATCGTCAAGGCCGTTGGCGTCTGTATTCTCCTTACAGTTTTGGTACACTCAGTTTTACAGGGAAACTGACCTGTGGTTGTGACATAAGTGCCTTTAGTGTCTTCTTCTGTTCTTCAAGTACGTTCTGTACTCGCGCTCTGCTCTCGCTGTCTATTTCAGATTCTGTTAGGATCTGCAGTGAAGTAAATACTTGACATTAAGTAATCTACTTAATTATAAATTATTGTTTGCCTATCTACACATATAATAAAACAGTAGAATTGGCGTGTCTGTACAATTTATATTTTTTTAAACCAATCTATATGGGGGCTAAGGAACACAAATCGACAAAATAAAAAGTTTTCCGTTTATCTGTTTGTCTGTTTGTACGCGCTAATCTCCGGAACTACTGAACGGATTCGAACATCTTTTTTTATTTAATAGCTATAAGTCTAGGCAGCACATAGTATACTTTTTATCACGGGAAAATGTACAGTTCCCTTGGTAAATAAATTTTCGCGCAACGAAGTTGCGGGCATCAACTTCATAGTTAGCAATACAAACAACGAAAGCAACACAAGGAACTAAGCTGGAAAATAGGAAATAGGCGGCATAGCCGCTTCCAGAGGTTCTAATCAAGAAAATAGATTAAAAAAGATGTGTTTGCTTGTTCTACTCTCTCTCAAGTCTCGTTTTTTTTTTTAAATTATAAACAGTAATTCGTGGCCAATACCCACTTCAAGCATAGCCAAATCTCCGCCGCGTCCGCACACCAGGTCGATAGGATCCGTGACCGCCGAGTACGAGTTCGGTGGCGTCGCTATGGCCGCTACCACTCCGGTCAGGGCACCAGCCACCGCCGGACACTCGTTGTGTATGGCCTCCCTCAGCACACACACTGACGCGTCAGATTGTGAATACACGGACGCCTCAACGCCCAGCTCCTGTAGGGCGCTCACGTAGTTCTCCAGCCTGTTGATGGAAATGCCTACATACTTCTCATACGGGGTGATAATACTTAAAGGTGTCTATGAGTTTCCTACACAGAATTCACTGCGAAATTAGGAGCACTGAAACTGAAAATATTTTCGCTTTCAGGGTTGTTTCTTTCACGGAGAACTGTATTCCGGCGACTTATACTTTCCTTAAACACATTTGTTTTGTTACACCCTATAGAAGTAACATTATTCTAGTCCCAAACTGAATACTCCAAACTATTTAGTACACCATAAAGCATAGGAAATAAACAATACTGTAATATCTATCGAGTATCACCCACCTATCTCCAGCTCCGAAGACGACCAATCTGCCCAGTTCCGGGGTGACGGGCGCTGGTGGTTTCTGGGCCCGAACGACCGCAGCCAACTCCTTGAGTAACGCGGCCAGGTAGGCTGAGCAACGAGGGGAGGACGCGTGGGTCTGTGCGACCACACCACATAGTGAGTTGGCTTGCAGCGCGCGGCAGAGAGTTGAAGCACCTTCGCAGAACTCGCGCTCCTAAAATAAACGGCATATTAACGGTAACGGAGCGCGAAATATCATTTTTAGTATTTTTTTCAGGAATTGACGCAACCCGACCTAATATGTAGAGCTAACATTTGGCTATGAATTAACTTCTTCGTATCTTTAATAATAATTTTGCTCATGGTTGGCTCAGAGCTTATTATTATTACCGCAAATCTAGTGATTACAGTAATTTATTAACCAGTGCGGCTAATAGCGCGAGGATAGGTTAATCGTGATAATGTTGTCTACACGTTTTCTCAACGTTCTCCGGTTTATCTCTTCATCTCTATTGACTCTAACATGTCATTTTTTTTCTCATGTTTGTCGACAATAATTATTGTTTTGTTTTTAATCTGTGCTATTTTTGTCTACAAACCCTTACATGGCAACACATTTTTATCGAGTTTAGTCGAGATTTTAATATTATGAGAAGAGTACGGTTTTTATGATGCTAGTCTACAAATGAGAAATTTGTCTCTCGACGTACGCATGTTATGTGTCGATGTCGACTATTTTGACAACGCTCGAGAGAGATTGATGATAATATATATCACGTTGGTGTATCGTAAGCCGGCTGTTATACTCTTACCGCATATTCCATGATCTTAGGCCCGGTTTACATTTTATTAAGTACAGTAGCGAGTTAACAAATTAAGTAGTAAGTATTAAGTGACGTTCAAACGTAGGCGAGTTAAGTAATCATAAGTTGCTGGTTCGATAACAAGATAAGTCCCCATACACTGCTCAATTACTGCCTACAAACTAAATAAATTTAATATTTTACTGAACTATATACCTATTGTATTTAAATTTTTGATAAATTAAATATTATATAGTGAATTGTACTAAACTCAGACGTCTACACGCTGGTGAGTTAAGTTGGCGGGGTACGGGAGACGTGAAAAAGGTAGCACTTCGCACTTAACTCACCAAAAAATAAGATCGCGTTTTATTCAAGCTAGCTTAATTAAAAACTTACTACTTAGCTCAACTTTACCGTTCAAACGTCAAAAATAACTATACTCGCCGATCGCGAAAATAACTCGCAACTTAATTGTATCAAGTGTAAACGCGGTAAGTTAAGTCGGCGGGGTGCAGGAGACGCGAGAGGGGGGGCACTTCGCACTTAACTCAAAAAGTTAGCTCGCTACTTAACTAAATCAAGTGTAAATCGACCCTAAAAGGCTTAAAAAAATCAATATTCAAGTGTCACTCACGATTCTCAAATTATTATCATTTTCTGTCAAAAGTCAAAATTTATGGAATACTAAAAAAATTGTGCTTAAAAATTAAATATTGTGATACCAAAATGTCCATTATCTTATAATGCAAAATAATTAAATTAAGAAAATATTACTACATATTTCTTCTTAATTTATTTTATGATTTAACTATTAAAATGGCTAAACGAGACCCTGTTGTATATTTAGGTTATGAAGGTGAAGTTATTCCTGAAAAAAATATTAATCAGTTGAATTATACTCTTAATAAAATTGGTGGCAAACCTGTAAGCATAATTATTATTATTGTTATTTACTGATTTTTGCTATCAAAGTTTTGTTAAATTGTGTAGCAAAATATTAAATTTCAGAATTGGCCACCTCTGAGTGATGTTAACTTTGCAAGCAAATGTCCACTGTGTAACTTACATCGAATTTTGTTAGTACAATGCTATGCTCCGTTAGAAAACTCCATTTATCACCGATCATTGTATGTGTTTGCTTGTATCAATCCTAACTGTTGGATACAATCAGACGGGTAAGTGAAATAACATTTTTGTGACTTTAATTTTATTTTGTTACTTCATCAGTTTGTTTGTTATTTTATTTATTTTCTCAGTGCATGCCAAACTTTAGAATGTTTGGTCATCTCTTTGTTTCTACATTATTTTTAATACAATCACTAGGTATATATTATAAAGTTCTATAATTTCATCCTTACTGTTGTTTGCACTAATCTGGAAAGTTGTAAAAAAATTTTGTTTTTGTTTGAATTGTTTGACAACTAGTTTTAATAATAAAATAAACATTTCACAGTTATTAATGTTTTTAGTTGGTCTTGCGTGAGATGTCAGGTTCAAGAGGAGAAGATTAGTACAGAGACTTTTGTTGCCATCCCAAATGAAAGTAATTTAAGTTGGTGCCAGGGCTCAGATGACTGGGATAGCAATGATAATTGCGATTCCAACAATGGAAATTTAATGAATGTTGATAATGCTCAGAGTCTCAACCATCAATGGTGAGTTTCCAAGTAGCTGATTCTACTTATTCTATCTTTTTCTCTCATAATATGTATAATCTCATAATATGTAATTTTTTATCATATTAATGATAAAAATATTTGTTTTAATTTTAGGGCCTCTGAAGAAGAGGATGAAAGCAACTCTTTAGAACTGGAAACAGTTGAGCAAGCCATGGGTAATCTGCAAGTTTTTGACACCCACAATGCAAATTTGTCACCTGTTCAAGGTAATATATTAATGCTATTATTTTTAGTCCCTAAGTTTGTCCGTCTGTTGAACAGATTAAGATTAAGTTTGGTAGTGTACCATAATACTTAGTAATTTATCAAGGTTTGTTCAGTCACACAGGGAAGCCCATATTATTATGGTATAATATTATTTAACAGGTTTGTTGCAGGGAACATCCAGTAACTGAATCTTTCAAACAGATATTTTTTTAATAATAACATAGCACCTACTGGTGTTTATTGCCACTGTCTGTTTCTGCTTATGGTCAATACCTTTTTTTTCCTGACAAGGTGCTGTAGGGGCTATTGGAGCTCCAATACCAAAGGCTGAGCTGGAAGGGGGAGATGAATCTGACTTAGTTCTAGTAGAAAAACCTACTTCGCCGACTAATAACATGGAGGCATTGCTAAACCAGGTAAGATTTGTAAATTTTTCATTTGTCAAAAAGTATTCCTATTTATATGCACTTTCTTCTTTTTGCTACTGACTATTTAAAGGAACAAAAACAAAGAAGTTTTTGTTGCTTCTTAGATTTTTGATATCAAGCTATTAGACTTGTAAGTTTAAAATTAATGCATTTATTAAATTATTATTTATTATAATAATGTGCATTTCAGACAGCAGAATTATCACCAGATGTTAGAAGCCGACTTGTTTGTGGACCCTTAGAATTTGTGCCAAAATATATTTACGTGGAGCAGGAGTGGAGAAAACCAACTAATAACGACGAAAGAGTCACTGAATTGCTCAATAAATACAAGGAACATAATGGTGAAAAATTTACAACCCATAAAAATATAATAATGCGAAAGTGAAAATTCACACTAATAGTATGGATTAGTTTTAGCGCCCAATTCTCTGAACCGATTTTACTTTGAAATTTGGTTCAAAGAAGTTTTGCGCCTAGGAAAGGATATAGGATACTCGATCGAAAATGTATGGTGTCCGCGCTATAAACAAATTTTGACACAAAGTAGTTGGAGGCAAATTTTGACACAAAGTAAATGTAGTTCATATTATTTACTAAAGCCTATATTAAAAGTTGTGTTACGTAATCTACATATTATATTAAAAACTGTTTCAGAAATTGAAGTTGGTAATGTCGCAGAGGGTGTAGCTGGTGGATCTGAAGAAGAGACATATGAAGAAACTGTACCATTGCACGGGGACAAACTATTTCATGCCTTCCTAACAAGGATGCATGATAATCCAGGACAGATATTAAGGTGCTTTGTTTTATTTTATATGCATGCACTGTTAATGTAGTGAATTAAAAAAAATCTTAGGTGGGTGGCCAGAACTCTTGATCAGTTGCTGCTGACAACTTTATTCGCTCCTTACTTTTGTCGCAAACACGTTACTCTACGTGCCATTTTATTACGTTACTTGTGCGGATTGCGTAGATATATTGACCTAAATGAGAAACAATACTACCAACAACTAACACTACCCAATATTTTCGTTTAATTTGTCAAAAATATATTTACAGATACTCAAGAGACGCGCCGCCGTTACTCGGCGCTCCCCTACAAATACCAATGAACTCCATGGACTCACGCATACCATCCTGCAAAAGATGCGGTTCCACACTCACATGCGAACTTCAGCTAATGCCAGCCTTCTCCGAAACGCTCAATCTCATGCCAAATATTCCAATATCACACCTCCACTTCCTCTCTGTACTCATCTTTACTTGCTCCAGAAGTTGTTGGCAGGCAAACGACAGTTTCATTGAGGAAACTGTAATTTTTCAGCCCGAAGTCATATAAGATTACAAAATTCAATGCTCTTGAATTTCTTGCCAAATATATAGAAACTTCTTTACAAAAGATAATGTGCCATGATATTTTGTTGCTAATCATTGTTCTTAAAGATAATACTGTAGAAATAGCTATTTAATGAATAGAAACGAACAATAAAAAGCTCAACTTAATAATTGTACAATAAGGATAAATAGTAACAATTGCTTCTAGCTAGTAAGCCAAAAGTAGCATGTTAAGTATATCTTAAAATTGTGAAGTGCTCTTACAAATGATTGATATGGAAGCAAAAGTTGGATTGGAATGAATAGATTAAGGAAAAGTCCAGTTCGTTTCATGTATTGAGCTAGTTATAAACTAATCTATAAAGATCATCCATAAGTTGACATGTACAACCTGTATGGTCACACCATTCATTAATTTACATATACTTGATACTAAGTATATCTGATAAGTGCATTTTACACTCCACAAATTATCTGGCAGATTAATTGTGGATAGCCAATCTTATATATCTGTCACTTATCAGCAAGTGATGCAACAATGCCCTAACATCATAATATTATATTTACTGAATGTATGTAATATTTTGTAAATAATCCGTCCTCACTGCATTTGTTGTTCTTTTATTTTTGTTGTTATTTGTTATATTCTGTTCAACTATATTTTTATTGATTAAAATTTCGAAACACGATTAAAATAATATATCATAAGACCTATAATAAAACAGATTTAAAAACTTATTGCTTGTATCAATAATAATAATTAGTTATAGCCAACATACTTACAGTATGTGTATTCATCACTGTTCTATGATTATGCATAGGAAGTAAGTAAGGAGATACTTTTAGTTCCTGAGGTATAGGATGCTTTTTATCCCGTAAAATGTACGGTTCCCTCGCGATAATTGGCGCAACTATAAGTCGTATTAGGCGTCATCTATTAGTAACAATCTCATCGCTTTGTTTTGTGTGATCGTTGAAAGAAAACTGTAAAGTGAGAGTTCAAAAGGTCCCGTACCAGTAGAGCGCAAATATTATTAGAAAACTTGCTTTGAAAATTGAAAAGCCATAACAGGCGATGTTAGCTAGACATGTTAGCTTTGATCGAATATTATAAAAATTCACAGTTGCCGTCTAAGCACCGGCAGGCGGCAACTGCGCTTATTAAGCGCTATTCTCGTCCTAGTCGCTCCGAGACCGCGATCTTCCTAACCTTTGTACGATTGTGGGCTATAACTCATTAAGTTAAGTTTTATTTTTTAATACGTTGTAAAAAATAAATTTCTTTGAAAAATATTTTACCTTGAACAGTTATTAGACCATTTTAGACAGCAAGGCCTGAAGCATTTAGTTGAATGTGACATAAAAAATATTTGGGAAGCTTGGTTATGAAAATATGAGGCTTTGTTGTTCTATGCTATTACATGCTTCCCTTACATTTAAGTCATCAGTGCTTTATATGGAAGTGTTGTTTGGCATATTTTTAACACCCCCTATAATAATCTCACGTTTTCGACTACATTTTGGTACTTAAAAATAACATTTTAAGTTCCGAATTATGAAATCAGATTTTTTATACCATGATAACCAGAGACGTGTACCATGTAGGAAGTCTACACTAACTTCTGACGCGATCGAGTAAATCCAAAATTCCTTTCTTGGACTCCCCTACTAACATGAGATCTCACTACTTTTTGGCACTACAGCCCACGAACTATATTTTGCTCTCAGAGAACATTTTTTACATGAAAATGTTTTGGATGGGATAACCTTATTATAAAAAATAATACTTTAATTTTACTTTCAATTGTTCTAAATTATTGTAAATCGTGATAGCTACTTAATCTAAGAATAAATTTTATTTCGACAAATCATGTTGTTTCATTATATAAAGGTACTAATTGACCCCGCAGACGTTGTCCTGCCGAGCTATTTTGTGAATCTAAACCATTCTCAGATCCCCTTGAACACACACAAAAAAATTCATCAAAATCGATCCAGACGTTTAAGAGAAGTTCAGTGACATACACACTTACAGAAGAATTATTTAAATTAAGATGTAGGTAGATTTGCCAGGTCGCCAAACCTAATAGCCGGACAGACCAGCCAGTTTGGCCGGACATTTGGCTAAAAAAGTCAGACACCCTTAATATTGAGGTCTTGTCTTAGTATTAATAGGTACCTACGACAAAAAATTGTATGCAAAATCAAGTCTTTTTGATAATTATCATAAATATTATTATTTCTAGTGAAATAAAAAATAATATCGAATACCAAATCATTCTTAGGTACTTTATTACTACAATATATAATATATGTATACTTTATTATTGCGAAATGTAAAAAGCCTTACAAAAGCTGAACAAGACGGACCGTTTTTTTTTTGGCCGGACATACAATCAAAAAGCCTCACTATGTCCGGCTTTATCCGGACGCCTGGCAACGCTGAAGCCTGACGAAGGTAAAAATTATTGCTTAAATTTTTTATGTTATCCTACTTTATACTGCATGCACTTTGAGGGCTTCGATTATATTATGGCTTCGTGTTTTGACCTTCGTAAATCTATTGACTTCAATTATGAATCTATTCCTGACATAGCTGTATAAAATTCTTATTGATCTAATGGCTTTATCTAAATAGGTAGGTACATAATATACCTACAACTAGCCAGTAATACATGTAATTGATTGTACTGTTGGTTCATGGTGGAAATTCATGTTCATCCTTAATGAAAAACACTTTTTCATGCACTATTTCCACTGTATTCACTTTGATTTTACAAATTTATAACAAATATACGACCGGTAAAATCGATACGAATATAGTGGAAATAGTGCATGAAAAAGTTGGTTTCATTAAGGTTAGCCGGTAAAAGACACAAAGACTGCAAATGTGTTTAAAAAAATACTGCTCAAAACTGGAACGTTGTGCTTGTGACTTGTGTAGCCGAGTAAACGTATTATAATTTATAAACAAATGAAACTCTGCAGTCGGCACTTAGGTAACTTTACTTTGATATAGTTCAACGAACAATAATAATTATTATTATAACTTGTTTCATTAACATAATTAAAGAGTAACTTATTCCGCTAAGAGCGTAATAAGAAGCAAGTTATGATTGGTATTTTAGTTCGGACCTACAGCCTACAGGCTACATTTTTGCACAAAAACTCTCGGGCAATGAAGTGGGTGAATCTTTAATGCGCCATAAAACAGGAAATAATGAAAATTTTATAATATCACACTTGGCTAAGTGTTTTTTTAAATTCAAAACATTGTAATTTATTCGTCTTACACACAAACTGTACTTATGCCTGCTGGTATATAACAGTCTCCCCCCGCCACTCTATGGTTAGGGGATAAAAGTAGGGGTAAGTTTTTTTATCAAACTTTATCCTGTCTGTCTGTCCGTCTGTCGGTATTTTTTTTTATCTTTACAGGCATTATTTTTTTATCTTTAGCAAAGTATAGCGAAAGTGAAGATTCTGATGATACTAAAATAGCAGAGGTAATAAAAAATAAATAAATAGTGTTTTAGAATCCTAGAAAACGTTCAAAATATATCGTCAAATAAATTTAGTTCCCGAACCGGTGGTAAGCATTGTAGTTTCGACGTTCAAAAAGAGTATATTGTATATATTTGGAATAAAAAAATTTGAGTTTGAAATTTGACTATTTTACCTTTGTTGATTGTTTCTTAAACAAAAAACCAGCCAAGTGCGAGTTAAACTCGCGTACAAAGGGTTCTGTACCAGTATAGAATAAAAAATTGGGAGGACGCAACGAAGGTGCGGGCATCATCTAGTCTTAACATATATAATTCTTTTGTGCGTGTGTTTGTCACCGAACTCTTCCCAAAAGGTTGTACTGATTTTAATGAAAAAACAAAACCGGCAGGACAAGATCTGTCGGGTCCGCTAGTATTATTATTTAAAAATTATATGAAAAAAATACCCGACTGCTTGAGAACTGTCTTACACACTCTGATATTGGCAATTCACCACGGAGTAATTTTTAAAAAGAAGAAGAAGAACTAACTTAATACAAAAAATTTATTTATAGACTAGATGGAAGGCGCGACTTTCACAAGCGGCTGACAGGCGAGACGAGTGCAACCCAAGCGGTCTCGCTGTGTCTCGGCTCGAAATTAGAATGTACAGCCTCCTTACGATCTCTTTAATCTTTACGATATTTTATAGGTAGTAACTAGTAGTAGTATCCCTTACTTTTTTTTTTTTTTTTAAGATTTAATGGCCTGGTAACGAGACCTTTAAGCCAAGTCTTTATTTTATAGTTTTTGAGT
>JAOTAV010081300.1:0-12417 GCA_026546445.1 Cyclargus thomasi | reverse complement strand
CTTGTCCACACTTGTGCATAACAACGAATGTTTAATATTCGATATTCTACCATTATCACACATTAAAAACCGAAAAAACACAAATTTAACAAAAAATACAAAACTCACAACGTCACTCTCTAAAATGCCCGCAAAACTCCCGCCAGACTCTTGCTAAGCTATAAATAATTTGTGATAGGTGTGAACGTAGCCTAAGCCATGCACGTAAATAAAATCTATGCTTTGATAAAAAATCAAAGACAAAGACGTCTGTTCTCGTTTATGGTACTGTCATAGCGCTGTCATGTTTTGTCTGAACAACATAGAAATGAAATTGGAAATATTAGATGAAAAATAGTAAAACTAAGGAAAAATGTGTTTCGTATTCCGTTGAGGATCACGTAAATTACAAACAATATTTGACTACTCTGAAAAAAGACTTCGTCGAAAAATATTCCACGGACATAAAGTATGATAAGTCAGCGGAGGACTTCGAAATCGTTAAGACACTGGGAGTCGGGTCGTTCGGGACGGTGCTGCTGGTACGTGACAGGGCCACGCTCGAGCTCCACGCTATGAAAGCTTTGGAGAAATCAGCGGTTATGACGAGGAATTTTTTACAACAGCTGACAGTCGAGAAGAAAATCATGGAGAGCATGTCCTTCCCGTTCGTGATGACCCTAGATTTTTGCTGCAAGGACAACCTGTACGTGTATCTTATTCTGCCTCATCAGGCCGGTGGCGATCTTCTAGGCTTGATGAAAAAAATGGGCGAATTCTCCGAGCCGGTCGCGCAGTTCTACGCGGCCCAAGTCGTGCTAGCCCTGGAATATCTGCACTATCTGAACGTCGTCCACCGTGATCTGAAGCCGGAAAACATATTTATTAACGCGTCCGGATACATTAAACTGGGAGATTACGGTTTCTGCAAAATAATAAAGAAGCGAACGTTCACGCTGTGCGGGACACCCGAGTACATCGCCCCAGAGATCATACTCTCTAAGGGATATACGTTCTCCGTGGACTGGTGGTCGCTGGGCGTGCTGATATTCGAAATGATAGCCGGCTACCCGCCGTTCTACAGCAACGATCGAGTGAGCTTGTACGATAAAATCGTGGCAGGCGAGTACAAGACGCCGTACCATATGACCTCGATGTGCAAGTCGATCCTCAAATGTTTTCTGGCCGTGAATCCCAGCAAGCGAATTGGCTCACAGAGAAGCGGGGTTTACGATATTAAGGTTCACGATTGGTTCGGTAATTGCGGCTGGGAGGAGTTGCTGCACCAGCGCCTGACCCCACCTCACACACCACCCTGCGAAGACATCGAAGATGCATCCAATTTTCCGAAATGTCCCGACGTTAAATTGAAAAAATCAACTGTGTGTCTATATAAGAAGGAGTTTGAAAGTTTTTAATTAAAACCACTCGTAAAGTTCATTTGAATTTCGTCTTTACCGTATACAAACTTTTTAAATTTATTTCACCACTGAAACTTTTTGACCGTCTCAACAAACGTAATAAAGCGTAATTTTTTGTACATCGTGTTGGTCAATTATAATTTTATATTCACCAGCTCACTTTATGAGTATTATTATCAAAAAACCCGGCCAAGTTGATCTCGAGTATAATTTTTTTAATTAAGTATAAATAAAATTAAGCATTTTTGAACATTTCAAGTGCCTACCTGTTTCCAATATTGATAGCTAGCAAAAAATGTAAAAAAATAGGTTTGTTCTATGAGAACCCTCCTTATTTATTAAGTTTATTTTGTTTTTAGTATTTGTTGTTATAGCTGCAATAGAAAAATATGAACTGTAAACATTTTAAGACTCTAGCTATTACCGTTCTTGAGATACAGCCTGGAGACAGACAGACGGACAGAAGGAGAGCCATCGAAGTCTTAGAAATACGGTCCCGATTTTACCCTTTGGGTACGGAACCGGAAATGGATTTTACTAATCTATCACAGTGATTTGCTAACAGGCAACAGTTTTTTCACAATGTTGACGATAATATACATATTACCAATAGGAATAACCGTCGACATACGAATAATTACACAATTTATGTTCATCTTCTGGGCACTGGGATCTAATTCTCATACCCTCGTCACCCGATTGTAAAGATGGTTGGGCTCTGATTTTTATTTTGTTCAAAGGTGTTTCGAGCGCTAGAGTACCCGGCTGAGCTATCGAAGCAGGAGTATATGCGGGACCGTATCCTTACACAGAGATGGAACCTGATAAGAGTCATCTCAGATTACAACGTCAACAGAACCGTAGATGTGAACATAGAAAAGTTACTAAGTGATCAATTAGCCGTTTATGAAAGAGTAAGTAAACAATTATACTTAATACATTTGGAGAAAAAGTAGAAAAAGTCTATAATTATTGTTATTTCACCGGAAAGAAATGAAAATCCTTAAAACGTAATGTAATAGCCATGATGGAAGTTGTATTTTGTTTGAGATTAAAGGAGTGAGCACGTTATGCCGTGCCGTAGCGTGCCGGGTTTCAGCGGAAAAATCCGCCTCCATACAATTTGTATGGAGACGGATGCGCGTATTGCACACCTTAACGGAGCGTGCTGGGTCTCAGCGCGGCACATGTGACATGGCCCAGCAAGGTTTCAACAGTGTGACCACATATAGTAGATTTCTATTTTTTGGAACAAATGAATAACGGTTTAGTAGGTAGTCCAAAATTTTTAGTAGGTTATAGTAGGAAATTGATATTATAGAATAAAATACAACAAAATATTTAAAAAAAAATAATAAATTCAGTCCATATGAACATTTAATTTTATTTTAGTTTTAACCACGTAGAACACATTAATAAATAAAGGAAAATTTTTGGTTGAAGCGAAGACACGATTTAGTAGATTTTAGTAGACATAGTTTTTGGTATATATCGAGTCACGGGTGATTTAAGAGTGGTCACACTGACGTACTCAAAATCCGTCAATGCGATGAGACCCGGGCCGTCAATAGTGTGCAATAGCGCATTTTGCGCTGCGCTGAACCCTGGCCCGCCCCGGCACGGCCCGGCACGCTCCGTCAAAGTGTGCGCGTACCTTAACATAACATTTTATCCATCCACAATACTGTTTATATCGATGTTAGATTTTGATTTTATAGCCGCCCATAAAATAATATAAACTCAATATAAATAGCCCGTACTTCTTGAAGCTCAAACTTCCTTAACTACAAATAACTTGTTGCAAAAGTTGTTCTAGTTCTATTAAAGTGTTTACTATTCTGTTTGTTATATTTTGTAAACAGTCGAAAAATTATTCAAACTTTATATAACAGAAAAGTGATAAAATTATATTAAAACTCTCACCTAACTTTTATTGAAATTTGTAGGTGCAATCGTAGATATCTTCTTTCTATTGTACTTTTCTCTCAATAAAAGTCTTAACTCTACAAGAATCCAAACTGAATCGCAAACATTTAAATTAGCGTATCTTCAAACATTCTAGTGTGTGATGCAAATGCAGATTTCATGTGATTTGTAGGTGTTGGAAGACGCCTGTGGCAGCGGCCTTGCGTTTGAGGTGCAAAGGAATTTTCCTCAATCAGAAGAAAAATGGAGTATATTACAAGCTGTATTTTTCTCGTCGACTGTGCTCACTACAATAGGTGTGTACGATCATGTAAGCATGAATTGTATATTTTGTTTTGAATTTTCTTTTGTTTCTATAATAAGATTGTTACGGTGAAAAGCACACGAAAGTCATAATATTTTCTTTTGAATTGGCGGACTTGCAATTATTGTCTTTCCAATTTCGGACCAAAAACTTTTTGTTTTCGTAACATCATTAGATGTCTTTGTTATATCGGCAACAATCGTTACGTGCCTGTTTTGAAAATATTTTATTCATGGTCCATTATACTGGCGAACTTCCGAGTTCCAGTGGCTCAATAGGAAGCTGCGAATGCTATTTAATGAATATGGATTCCGAACCTTCGGACTTATTTACGGTTATTTTGCCGAACCGTAATACGTTACGAAAATGCCGCCAAAACGTGCTCATTTTATTTTGGGCTTTTTCCCGAGAGAAAAACACGATATTTCGAGAAGTGCATTTCATAAATCACGCAGTCACGACCAAAGAATGTTTTACGCACTCGTACCTATAAATAATATAATAAAATTATTACTCTCATTTCAAAACATTTTATCTCCCGTAACAGCGGTAGGTAATGAGGGAATAAATCAGAAATTACCCTCTCGTGCAAAATATGGCGAAGATTTTTCATTTAACTCAAGAATGCACCTGTTACCTCGTGCTTTCCATCTCGACACTAAAAATAGATACAATATTTAATGAAGTTGTATGAAAATACACGTGAAAATGGAAAATGGAATACACAGAGCGAGGAAGTGATCGATATACTGCAATGGACTAGAATTCATTACCCTGAACTAGAATTGCTTTTGCTACTTTGGTTTTTAATGCCAAGCTGCACCCAGCTGTATAATTTGAATTATTGTGGTATTTTTTTCAATGCAACGTTCAAAGTACACGAAGAAAAAATCACTGAAACACTAAAGCGTATTAACGAAATGCCATCATAGGTTGCAATTAACCTTTGATATTGTTTTTCACTTTTTATTTAAAACTGCCAATCATAATCATCAGTGTCGTCATCATCATCATCATCATCGACGGTAAACACAAGTGGTTTCCAGGTTACGGGAACATAGTTCCGGTGACGTTTTGGGGTCGCCTGTTCTGCATCGCATACGCCCTGGTCGGTATACCGCTGACGCTGACGGTGATTGCTGACCTGGGCAGGGTGTTCGCCACAGTCGTGTCCGTTGTCGCCAAGCAGATGCCGACTATGCCCAGTAAGTATGAGTCGGTCATGGAATTATACAGACTAGAGGTCGCTCTATGTCGAAATTTGACCATAAATATTCAAATCCATTGTGTAGAGGAGCTATAAAAAACTATAATCTATTTTCGATTCAATCACAGATGTCAATTTGGCATAAAGGTCTCGTTATCAGGCCATTAAATTTTATTTAAAATAAACAAAAGTGACTTCAAGTTCTTTTGTAAAAAGAGGTACAAAGTTTTCCGCTCGCGTATTAATATATTAGTGTTAGGAAACGAATCAATCATAATACTTTAGGGTCATGTGTATTAATGTGTCCTTTATAGATTGTAGAGCTAGCAGCGGTACTTTCATGGTAAACTCTACTACTATTCAACTGACGCGTTGTTAGTTTAGTAGTAGAGTTCTCTTACCATATGAGAAACTAAAACTTGCAACATAGCTTAGCATATAGCAACATACTTCTCTAACCTACCTAAAAATTTTGGCGATTTCACGTGTGTCAGCACCGTACGCGTTTAATTCGCCGCCCTTAAGAATTAATGTTCAATCAGAGAAGTCGAAACAGATACAGATAAATATCTATGTAATTTAGTCTGACTTATATGAAATTGACATATTCCGATCGAATGTCGTAGGTCCGTCAACTGGCTGGGAAATTAAAAGAGTCAATTTCCCCCATTATACATAGAGATTAGAAATCTCGGATTGTTAATTAAATAATGCAGCACGTACTCCGCGTAAATTGTGTTGTTATGTATTAGTTGATATATAAGAGTAAAAATTTCTAATAGAAATACAATCAGATGAACTTGGCTCGATAGTAAAAAATTCAAAGCAGCCTTTTTTCAAAAACATTTTCGAATCTACTGTTAAAAGACTAAACTAATGGACCCAATTTTAATACCAATCTTTAGTTTAGGAAAATATAATAATAATAATCGTTTAATTCAGGTAAAAAAACACATTAAAAAGTGAAAACAAATATAAATCGCGCCATCGTCTTTTCTACGTCGGCGTTCGTCCAAGTTTTGAAACAAGGAGCCCTAAGTAGCATTGAAGAAAATAGCTAACTGACTTATCGATTGGGCTAGATTTTGTCAACTTCTTGCTTAAGAAAAATCTAAGTTGGTTTAGAAGACGCGACAAAAAGTATTCTTGGGACGCTTATGAACCTATGTAAGTTTCGTAAGCGTCCCAAGGATACTTTCTAAATAAATAATTGTTTATTGTAATATTAATTCTATTGCTTTTAGAGTTTTGCACTCGGTTGTCGGACGCGAACCCCGCGGGTCAGAGGTCGCTTTACGCGGTCTGGGCGGTCGGCTTCCTCTTTCTCTACCTGTCCGCTGGTGCTCTGCTGTTCAAAATGTGGGAGGACGACTGGAGTTTCTACGACGGGTTCTATTTTTGTTTCATCACCATGACGACTATCGGATTTGGAGATCTCGTGCCAAGTAAGTTTCTTTAAATTGTCTTTTAATAGGTGTAAAGAGAAACAAAGTTATTTTATTTTAGGGTGTATATGTTTATAAAGTTCATTGTGAAAGTAACAATGTTGAAAGAGTATTTTTTAACTCCCGAGTCGCAACGTTGAGATCCTTGTCAATACAAATCACAAAAATGCAGTCTCAGCGTTGCTATTACGAGTGGACTCTATGCTTGGGCTCTTATATTATAAATCTTTACACACACTACAACACGCACACTACAATATTTTGACATGACACGATAATCATACACGGAATATTCTTATATTGTTTATGGTTGACGTCTGTTTTTTTTATCAAATTTAAGTAGACCTTTATGCCAAATTTGAGTCTATGATTGAATTGAGAATAGATAATTTTTTTTATAACGTTCTACACGATGGATTTAAATATTTTTGGTCAAATTTCGACCACATGGCGGCCTCTAATTATTGTAAGACTCACGCGTACGAAGTGGTCTGTGGTGAGGTTTATGAGTACACATCAAACAGTACGGAATGTTTGTGGGCAATCCTAGTTACATATTAGTTTATGTTTAAGTATCATGTAAGTCGTTAAACGAAAGTACTTAATTAGTGTGATCTAATAATATAGAATAATATAGTAGAGATTGATCAACAAATATTCATACAAACTTTTGTGTTAATTTTATTAACCAGATGATGGCCGCACGTTGCGATGGGCACGCACCCGATAAATGCCTATATCTTCCCAATAAAATCACATATATACATTCGAAAAAAATCTTTATAACTTTGGCAATTTCTATTTCATCCGGGCGAAAATTACATTATTTACTATTATTTGTTTTATTTTATATTCATATTATATATATGCTATTTTACCACAATTGCTATTACTATTTTATAGTTTTATCTACCCAAAATTTTGGTAGATAAGGGTATTTACCCAGTACACGTGACCATCTCTAGCCGCAACTCCGTTGTGTGCAAATTAGTTTCTCGCGCAGGAATGTAACTAGGATAAAAGTATCCTTTTCCCCGGGACTCAAAACTATCTGCATACAATATTTCAGCAAAATCGGTTCAGGGGTTGGGACGTGAAAGTGTAACAACAGACAGACAGATACACTTTCACATATATAATGTAAGTATTACGGTATAATTATGTAAGTATGGATAGGAATAATCCGAATAGAATAATCGGCTGAAATAACATATTAGAGTAGCGGCCTAAATGTAGAGCCTGGACGCCTCTACAAAAACACTATTATTATTTTATCGTTCCCACTGAAACGAAATTGTCTAGACTACAGCCTTCGTACGACGCCCATTAAGTATTCTCGTACTTCCAGAACGGCCGAAGTACATGCTACTATGCACGCTGTACATACTTATCGGCTTGGCACTGACTTCGACGATTATCGAGCTGGTACGGCGGCAGTATGCCAGGTCGTGGCAGCAGCTTCGTGCGCTGTCTGGCCCGCTGGCAGACACCTTGCGGAGACTCGGCGACGCCGGCCGAGGAGTCGACGTGTCTGCGCTTCATAACGATCTACGGAAGGTCCTGACTGTCGTGAGTATTGGCTTTATTTAACTGTAAATTAAAAATTTGAGAATCCCCGAATACACTAAAATATTTTTACGCCAGTACGAAACTTTTCCTAAACCAGTTTTTAGTTCTGTATATCAAATACACTGTTTTGCCGTACAACTGACGGCAAAACACTATTGTATTAATAAAAACAAGGCGGTTCTAGTTGAATTGTAGCACGATATGGATTGTATGACCAAAATGTACGTTTTTTAATACTCGGTTTTCGAATTCGTTTTCCGCATACGGACACCATTACATTCGTATTGAATGCGGAATTCGATCCGGGGAATATAAACGGGGAAGAAATCAACGCGTGGGGCTGTGCGCTTACATTAGTATTAGGGAAACCTAATACGTAAGACATACGGCTGTGGCCGGCCTAACTTTTACTTGATTTTTTAATTAACACGTCTAAGAGCACTCGACTTTTTTTGTTAAAAAAAAATATATTGAGATCTCTTCATTTGTTCGAAACTCTGATGCCCCAGCCATGTTTTGTTGTCATAAAGATATATCAGTGTTAATTAGGTAAAAAATATTTTTATTGTTATATTGTTGGTAAGTAATAGGTGATTTACGTGTCTGGTTAATTTAAACTTGTTTCATTATTTCTTATCAGTTTAAGGCTTTGTTCATAATGTCGGCCAAACACGAAACGAATGTATTTAATATAAATAAGTCACCCGTTTTTAATTGACACATAATTAGACCAAAATTCTACTAATGAAACGTGTAGCCGTGGGAGAGCCATGCCTCGGCACGAATGGGGCGGCGCGACCACAACCTCCCAGAAATTTAGGTGTATTAAGGTGACCTCTCCGCTCGTTTAGCCCTTATTATCATAAAAAAACGTATAAAATATTACTGTAAATATATTACATTATAAGCTACATTGTTTATTTCAAATATACACCTTAATAATTAAAGGAGGATCGGACAAAATTGTCCAAGGACCAATAACGAAGTAACATAATATGTCATTAGAAAGATATTTAAAATAAGTAAATATACTAATATGCTCAAACAATAATTATTACCATGTAATGTCGTAATATAAAGTACCAAGATGCTGTTTCAACTCATCTAACGTAATAATTATAGATGACATATACAAACAAGTTTATGAAGAGATCTTTACAAAAATCTCAGACTTGTGTATTTTATCTCGCACTGCACTGGTATAAAAATCGTCTAAAAATACGCGTAACTTATAATTGTGTATATTCATCGATTCGATTCGGAATTGTTTGTTTACGGAGTGTCCGTAACAGATCTTGTTAGATGTCTAACATCTTACATCTAACGTCTTTCACATCCCGCACTACGGCCGAGTGCCGACAAGTAGACGATACACATGCTCATTTAATTATTGCGAAAAGATTGATATTCTTATATTATTATTCAAAGATTTTAAAGTTATATCACCTGAAGACTTGCAAACTGTAACACAGAGACTAGTGGTATAAATGTCGCAGCCAACTAGCTTATTTAGCCGACCAATCAACAGTCTATAGCGGTTTTTTTCCCAAGTTGTCTCTATGGTTCATTGAACCCACCACGTACCATGCTTCAAAAAATCTTTCAATACAAATTGCAATTAAAAATGAAGCGACAGATGTTTCATAATCTTTTCGTATTCTACGTTTTTGGAATAACTCAGAAATTTGCAACTTTTAGTGTTGGATTTCTTTAAATACAATATTTTCAGCAAATTTGTCTTATTTTTGTTACAATTATTATGAAAAAAGTCGATATTTGAAAAAACCTATTAATTGTCTATTTTTTTTAGGTTAGTGTATGTTAAATTAAAAATATTTAAAAAAATCTTCATATTTATACAGGTAATTTTTAATATTTTATAATTTTTAAAATTAAATTTACATAAGAAATCGCTAAATCAGAATTTATATTTTTCGTTAGCTGTCAGCACAATATATATAATTATAAAATTTTCAAGTTAACACCGTTTGTTTCTGGTTCGTTCGCGCGTTGTCTTTGCATTTTTTGACCTAACTCCAAAACACCCGTTGCAGGAAATAGTAATTAAAGTTGTCAACTTTTAAAGCCAATTTTTCGCAACGGTCGATTCTGAGTTAGATCTTTTAATAATTAAAGATGCATTTTGATGAGCTTTTGTTATCAGGGGTATTTAAATTCGCAAAACTAGTAATTAAGATTAATAATACACATTATACAGATTGTAACAAAAGTAAGTAGTAATTATATAATATTATAAAAAAGGTAATTCATGTTTATTTCATTAAAAGAATTAAAAATACGCGAAAGTCCGTTGTTTCCATCCAAGTCGACGGGTTCAATTCACCGCGTTGGATAATTATTAAGACCGTAGGACTATATAACATGTATTATAACCCTGATATCAACCAAGCCCCAAAGAAAGGATATGATAAGTAAAAACATGACAATAAGCCAAATTTGTTAGCCTTCACCTTGCGTGTCTTGGCCATTGCGGAGATTTTGGCACAAAATGTTAGATAGGTCAGTCAATTCATTAGCGCATGTCCATTAGCTTATATCAGAAAAAAAATTCTGGCCTTGACATAAAAGGAATTTTTTTACAGAATTTCGGTTTTTAATTCTAAATTGTTATATCTACAATGACTTGGATATTCATTGAATGTTCTGAAGGAAATTTTCATCAATAAAAAAGGAATATTTTCGTAGGACGAATATCTTAAAAGACACGGTGCGAGTCTCTTAAAATATTCGGTGAATGTTCCTTTAAATTGCCGATCCTGGGAAGCGAAAAATAAAATTGCCTCGACTAATTGATTGTGCTTGACACTGTTTGCTCTACACCGGTCGATACTTCAATGGTAAAAGGGTGGCCCTTTTGGGTTTACAGCCACATAAAAACGCACCAAGTCCAAACACTAAACTGTGTGAAATGCCCGAAATACACAACAGTTGACCTTATTTTTATTCAGAAAATTCATGCTGCGGTCGGTATCCGATTTGAATGTAATAGAATTCGAATTTTAAAGTATGGATAGTATTGAATTTGTATCAATGCGAGTTTATTGTGCAATTATTATAAGTGAACATAATTTTGCCATAATGTATTTCTTATTTACCAAAGTTACCAAACGACAGGCAAGCGGAATGACGGAAAAACAAAATGAGACCGTTCGAGCGTTTATAAACATAGTAAGATTTAAGCGCCTTTTTCGCCTCTTACTGATAAAGTTTCTGAGAGGCTAACCAGAACTTTTTAGATAGATTCTCATAAAAAATCATTCTCAGAAAAAATTTTTGGATAGACTATCGGACACTTATCATTAAGCGGTTACACAGGCCCTAAGTAAAATATCTAGGACACAATTCGATTTTGCCGTAGCTTGACGTAGCCGGCAGAATCGTAGGCACATCTTTATCAATAAAACTCAGTCGTATCTTTACAAATAGCTCGTGATGTAAAATATATGAAATATTGAATGGTACAGGATATTTACGACCGGCAGACATAAAGTTGTAAAAGTGCGTCAGCGCTCGCGACCTTCGGGAGTATTACGTGTCAATGTTTGATAGATATTTCGACATCTACAACCAGATTTAAAGACAGCGAACGATAGCATATAAATCTGACGGATAAACCGCGCTGTAGGCCACCCATAAATATAGAATCGTTTCGGTTGCGTATCGGCGAAGCTTAGGGGCTCTTAGTGGTAAAGAATTTTTTACGGCTTAATACGCGTAAGAGATAAAACATGGATGAAAATATACTTTATCTCTTTCATGTGAGATAAATTGCTTTAGAAAAAACTTCGGAAAGCCATTACGTGAATGTATTACCTATCATTGGTCACTCACCGAATCGCGCAAAACTTTATTGGAATTTTCATCGCATTCGCAAGGGGGTTCAGTTATGGTTCAAAAATTATGACCACACGGTATTTAGTTACTAAATCCACGATTATCATTAGATAATTGAAAATAGGCATATATTATATGAGATCTTGTTTGGCGTTGCTGGGGTATGCCATATGGTAATTTTTTACCACAGCAACAGACTAAAGTCTGTGACTTTCCACGTAATGTTGGTTCGGTTAAAGTGACTAATTATAAGTAAACGGTTACATAAATATTTTTTTAATGAAAGCTAGATTATCATTGTATTTGCTTCCCATTCAGTGAACCATGACAAAAACTTGGATGTTTTAAGTACAGTCAACGTCAAAAGTAGTAAACAAATCGGAAAATCGGTGACGGCGGTGTGTATAACGTTAGGGATAAATTCATTTTATTATATATTTTCTTTACCATTTATTTCAGGCCTTGTAGGTAGTAATGTATAATGTGACTAATATACAGTAAGAATTATTTGATACTTTTTGTAATTCATTTATGCAGGAATACAGCTAGTTTATATTACATCTTATAATAAAATTATAACTGTTCGCTGTCTGTGCATATTAATATTTAATTTATAATTAATTTGCATATTAATTATACCTTGGTACCAAATCTTACTTTTTGGTAACATATACCTAGGACGCTTCTAGAGAAACCAGAATCACTATATGT
>JAOTAV010081289.1:0-12418 GCA_026546445.1 Cyclargus thomasi | reverse complement strand
CTGTTTTTACTTTACTGTCTGTATCTTTGCCGTATTATTATGTATTGTGTGATGTTAAAAATAAATGTATTCTTATTATTATAAAAAACATGTCTAGCTCTATTATGCAAAGCGACGCATTATGCATGCACTGTGAGTCCGGCCTACGAGTACCTCGAATATTCGAACTGCTACCATTACGTGTTATAAACCACTGCGCCATAGCTCATCGCGGTAATAATGTAGGAGGATGTTATGTGGGTGCGATTAGGTCGGACGCGGCCCGCGGCCCGCGTATAACGTTGTTAGCTAAATTGGACAAGACGCAACCCTGACGTACCATACACGAACCTCGAGTCTCGACGTAGTTTCACGCTCAAACCTCTTAACCGATTTTTTCGGAGGTTCCGGGGAAGGAAATAGGATACTTTTTATTCGGAAAAAATTTACGATATTAACATAACATAATAACTAATTTTCATCGTTCGTCATCTAGTAAAATTTGCTTTTGTTTGCTTGAATTTTAAGAAGTATAAAACTAGCATTTTGCGAATTCAGGTCATGACATAAGACGTATAGAACGCTTATGTCATTTCCATACATTTGTTTGGCGAGTCTACAAAGAAAAGAAAACGTTTAGATCTTGGCTAACCCACTAGAAGTTGTAATCTTAATATATATAAATCTTGTGTGCGTGTATTTGTTGCTGATCTCCTCCTAAGCTTCCCCGATTATTTTTTTTTAGGTATTCAAGGGGATTTGAGAATGTTTAAATTCAATAGCCAAGACCGGCAGGACAACGTATGTCGTCTAGTTACCGAATCTATATATTAAAACGAGAGCGGAAAACTTTGTACCCCTTTTTACAAAAGACGCGTAGATGTAAAAGCATGAATTTCCCCCAGTTTTACTTGATATGGAGGAGGAGCGTGAAATAACAGTATTTTTTAAAAATGTCTTTTAATTTTGCATATTTTTATTATATGATATTTTGACATGACACGATAATCATACACGAAATACTCTTTAGTTAACGCTTTAATTCTGTGATTTTTTTAAATTAATTTTAATAGCCTAGTATCGAGACCTTTATGCTAAATTAAAATAACAAAATCATTTATTTCGGGCTACTGAGACCCTTAAAAAATGGAAGTCTTCGATTGAATTGAGAATAGATCTTAGTTATTTTTAATAGTAACTTATATGCTTTTTATTCTGTGTAATGTGTACAGAGATCCACCGCACGTACATTGGATGTTTGGAGTAATATAATTTGACAGTGTAGCGGGCATCCCAGGCTTAGTACATCGATGGCCAAATTGTACAGGCTAGTGTATACTCCGGATCGCTGGGACGGAATATTATCTAGTGGCCTTCATTACTGCCACTAATAATACAAACCAATTACGAATCAGACCAATCAAATATTCAATAACGTAAAGGTACAATTCCGATCAACGCGACAGGCAGCCGCGACACTCAATAACTCGAATAAAAAGCCTCTATATAAGCTACTAGCTTTTTCCCGCGGTTTCGCTCGCATTATCAAAGTTTCTTTAAGCTAACAGAAAACTATAAGTTGGAGGAAAGCGAATATATTTTAATATACAAGCCGAGGTACCTATTCTGTAAGCGATCGCTAAACCAGTGGCCCTACCATGACTTTGAAGCAAAGTGTTTGTCCATACTCGAAAGCGACTACATCAATTTTATTTTTGGCAAAATTTAACAGCGCCTCTAGCGGTGACTTTCAGAACTAAAATTTCCATAATAAAAAATGTACGTAGTTACTATCGAGACCAAAAAAACTATTGCTTCAAATTCATGGTAGCGATACTGGAGCTCTATACTCCCCAACGCCACATTCAAATAATCAGACTGGGCCGAGAGTTGCCGTCCATCTTTTCACATTTATAAGGCCGTTTGTCCAGCGCACACCGTCACCGTCAACGAGATTATTTTGGGCCCGATAAAATTCCAGTGTATAACCTAATCTTTAGGTATATTTTGCTCTACGCCACTACGGAGCACCAACGACATGGGCGCTAGAGCAATCTCGCTAGAAAATGAAACCACTAGCCTAGATCATAAAGTGGCATTTAATCGGTCAAAATAATCTCGTTGACAGTGATTGCGCGGCGTGCGGTGGACAAATGGCCTAAGAGACGACACGACATTACGATTCGTTCGTTCGAGTCGCAAAACGGTTTCGTAGTACGGCCCAGTCGCGACGGTCGGTCGCGAATTTACGACGTCGGCCGCACAGGGGGCCGTAACTCAGTATCGGACAATACGCGTCAGATTATAATCTCCCGCTTCTCCCAGCATCGGAGATGTAATGTGTATAATAGCTCATTGTACCAAAGACTAGCTAGACGTAAGCAGGTATTCTCTAACCACTCGATATCACATAATAGCATAACTAATTTGTATTATAAAGAAGAAAACTTCGATTGTAATAGGCACAAAAACTACTGGACCTATTTTAAAACCATACACCGTTCGATTAAATTACCCACCAGTAACAGAGGCTATATTTCATAACAAAAAAATAGGGTTCTGTTAGATATTTGGGTTTTCTGGTCACAAAATGTAAAAATTAACCAGCAACGTTATTTTTCGCAATTTTTAAATTTGATGCGAGTGAAGCCGCGGGCTAAAGCTATAGTTAAATATTTAGGGAATTTTAATCGGTAAAAACATTTGTGATGTCAGTTTATTTTGCCTTCACAAAAGATTAAACCAGTTTGGTACCTCGGGAGATTAGTAAAACTTGTCGATAGATAAAATTATCTGGAAATAACCCATAAACTTTATAATGTACATTTTGTAAGCAGTTTTTAATCAGCTGTAATATATTAAATAAATTAGAATTAAAAAACCATATATCGAAGACTTTCAGGGTAGGTCCGCAGGTTTTATCGTGATTGCGGTCAGTATCGGTTGTTAACGAGTACCTAAAGCTAGAACCTCTCACGAAATGGTGTACCAGTTGCTTTACCATGAGTTTGAAGCAATAGTATATGTCGATACTCGATAGCGACTACCTTAGTTTTTTGTATAGAAAAAATTTACAGCGCCTCTAGCGGTAACTTGTGGAACTAAAATTGCCATACTAAAAATTAAAATAGTCGCTATCGAGTATAGACATAATATGCAATAGTTTATTAATTACACTATTGCTTTTTAACTCTTACTAAACCTACAGGCATAGTCGGACATAGGATCCGATATCGTGTCGATAATATTAGTCGTATCTCTCAGGGAGATTGACAGGGGCACAAATGGGATAGAAACCCACTGACAAATCTTGAGTATAGCTTGACCACAACCGCTGTACCGCGCCCTAGAAACGTGGGACGGGGCGGGGGACGGGTAAGCACACTACTGGCGTCGGCGTTGACGGCCAACTGACAGAGTAGCACAGCCGGTAACCGTGGTGGCCCTCCCCCGCCGCGCCGCTCTCATATCCAAGGCGCAGTATAGCTCCTGTGGTTAAGCTATAGTATTGACTTGAGATGGTCCCACCATTTGACATATTATGTCAAGATTGTTTATTTAAAAAACATATACGAGTAAATATAATTTGTTATTAATTATCTCTTTGTTAATTAGTATCATAGGTACAGAGCTCGGTTCTTGACGGAGACCTCTACAGAGGTCGTGGGTTCGATTCCCGCGTTGAAAACATGTTATTTCCAAGTTCGGTAAGGACAATGCAGGCTGATTATCTGATAGTCTGTCAAGTAAAATTATCCATGCGTCGGATGGGCATGTCAAAAGTCGCGTCTTATCTGCCAGTCGTATCGATCATCCGTCCTTCTGGGTTATGAGTAAAGGAAGAGTGCTCCTGTCTACTGCGCATACACTTGGGCACTATAAAATTACTCCTATAATAGTGCAATAGGCCTGGTTTCTATGAAACCGGCCACCGTCACCGAAAACGGTGTGGGAGTTTTATTATTATGGAAGGGGATTATTTTCGAAATATCTACGTGAAATCTTCTTTGTAAACCAAAGAATGTGTCTTCAAAGAACCTCCCTGCGTCTCGAGCAATCCGTTTGAGGATTAAGACACAAAGTATCCGAATATTTTACCATAACGCCTAATGTTCCGAAAGTTCTTAGCAAGAAGACACCGAAAATCTTTTATTTTTAGCACACACATGACAAGGTTGGCTGAAATTTCCTCCGTTTTTTGTGGTTTTCCCTTTATGTACGTTTTCATGTTCAATGTACAATAGAATAAGTATACCTTATTGTTAACAAAGGATTTGTAAGTGGATTTGGGAGTAGAAAAATGAACATGAGACTGTTTACTCGTGAGATGCTTTGAGACTTTTATACAAACGCTTCGAAGACCCTACAGCGAAGTTTAGAGCGTCCGTAGCCTAGTGGGTAAGCTTAACGTAAGCGTAAGTAACCTTTGGTTCACACTCGAGAGAGTGCAGGTTCAAACCCCGGTGGAGGCGTGTTCCAATGAGACATTTTCCGATCTCAAATACATAATACGAATGCTCATTGCCGTGGGAGAGCCATGCTTTGGCATGAATGGGCCGGCTCGACCAGAGTGATACCAAGACCTCACAGAAAACTGGCATGAAACGGAGTTGTGCTGTGTTTCCGGTGACCTAACTTTCCTAAGCTCCTATGCCTATTCCCATTCCTAATTCCTCATAAAGGCCGGCAACGCACTTGTGACTCTTCGGATGTCACGAATGTCAATGGGCGAAGGCAGTTGCTTTCCATCAGGTAGCCCGTCTGCTCGTTTGCCCCATAAATACCATAAAAAATAAGTTTTAGTTTTTAACCAACTTCCAAAAACGAGGAGGTTATATGTTCGGCTGTGGATATATATATTTTTGTTATACGTTTTTTTTCTTCATTGATGAATTTTTCGAAACTTGTTCTTTTGAAACATTCAGTATGTAAAGTGAATTAAACATGTGTCCTAAATTTGTACCATGGAATAAATTTATTCTTATACGACGACTTATAGTGCCTTTTATTCCAAAAAAATTAACGTTTTCGAGCGTTAAACAAAAAAAGTTAAAACATATATTCAAGAAATATAAATACAATAATTGGGTTATTTAAAATCAAAAAAAATATGTGCTTATTTCAACATGGCTGCCTCATGGTAGGCCGGTGTTTTCGCCTGAGGCGTACATTTCTTGTCTTACACGTGTGGGTAATAAACCCGCCATTTTGGTTTCTTAAAAACGATGTGCATTTCAATTAACTAGTATTTACCCGCGGCTTTACCCGCGTGGAAATGAGTTATCGTACGGGAGCATTTAATCGGAACAAAAAGTATTCTACATTCTAAGTCGGCTAATAACCCTAAATAAATACCCGTCAGTACATGAGTTCAATTAGTACCTTGTTTTTTGAGTTTACTCTTAACAAACATACAAAAATACTAAAATACAAATCTTTCCTCTTTATTAGTAGCAAGAGATTTAACATTGCAGTGATCTGAGTTTTAAACTAACCAACAAAGGAGATCTTACAATTTTTGGGCCACGTCATCTTTAATTGTATGAAACTTCTAGTAGTAGGGGAGCCCAAGAGGGGAATTTTGAATTTACTCGAGCGTGTCAGATTAAGCCAGTGTAGGCTTTCTACTTGTCTCTGGTTATCGAGGTATAAACATTAGATTTACACACAGATAAGCTAGTGGGTCAGAAAAAAAACACTTTCACACGAAAAACTGATGATATAAATCTAAGTTACGTCTGTAACACCTTAACATAACCATAGAGGAATTATTCCAACTAAGCCCTTTATTTTCGTAACCAAGCTTCCCGGATATTTTATGTCACATTCAACTAAATCTTTCAGGCCTTGTTATCTAAAATCACCTCATATATGCTCAATGTTACCATTTTTTTAAAGAATTTCCTTTTTCATAACCTTAAAATTGTTGTAGCGTCTATCCCACCGCTAAAATAAGAAAATCTCCATTTTACCTAACCTACAAAAAGTACTAGGTCTCGACGACGCGACGCTCGAGTGACTACAAAAAAGCAACTCCCAAGATGTAGGCACAAGTTTAAGGAGTTCAAAATTTTGATTGCCGATTTTCTTTTAGCGTTGACATTACTTTGTATGAAAAGCATTGAATATTTTTATAAAAACTTTTTATAAAAACAAGCACCCCATAACAACCGGTTTACACCGAGTTCGAATCGTTTCTATTGCCACTAAGTGGTCGCTCTAAAATTTCCCTCGAACGTTGGAATAGGTTAAATCTCTCATAAAGTTAATAACTTTACACCCTAATTATCTCGCTTGTTAACTTGTAGTAACGGGAATTCTACCTGGCTCCCTGAACTAATTTCACAATTTGAAGTTTGTGTCTAGTGATAAGTTTTTGGTATTTATCAGCTAATCTAGTTTGAGTTTCAATCTTAAGCTAATTATCGTCGCCTTCATTAATAGTATTAGACAATGTCTAGTTCTATACCAATTTATTCCTGGACTAGTTGGTCCCCGAAACTTCGTTGCGCAAAATTTTATTTTCCCGGGATAAAAAGTATCCTATATGTTGCCCAGACCTAATAGCAATATTATATCAATGTTATAAATTCGAAAGTGTATATTTCTGTCTATCAGTCCTCTTAAACCGCTAAAACGATTTTGCCGTAATTTGGTATGGAGTCTTTTTGAATCTCGGTGAAGAACATTGGACACTTACATACAACATATACAGGAAAAATGTACGGTTCCCGCGCGATAATCAAATTTTAAAGCAATAAAACCGGTGACATCTGGTCAGTAATGACTAGATATCAGTCACGAATTAAGATAAAATTAAGAACACAAACATAAAGCATGCGGCCAATAAAAAAAAAAAAAAAAAAAAAAAAAACTTAGTACACTTATAATTTTCGCTTACTTATAAGAATTTTATTAGCTCACTAGATGATGCCCGCAACTCCGTTGCGCCAAAACTCGTTAATCACGCGGATACCGTACATTTGTCCGGGATAAAAAGTATCATATGTCCTGCCTCAGGACTCAAAGTATCTCCATGTCAAATTTCAGCAAAATCGGTTGGGCAGTTTAGGCGTGAAGAGGTTACAGACAGACAGATTAGTACGGAAGTATTGATTTGTGTGTCTATCTCAACTAAGATATAAAAATGTGGTCGTGACCAATGAGTTCGAATACATAGAGTAGCTGTTTGAAACATCGAACAAGTCACATTTGAGGTATGCGCGGGGAAGCACGGGGAGAGGAGTTATTCTGATGAATAAGACCGCAGAAGTGACACAGTTTTGTGCCTATACTCGAATATATGCAGACTCTATTATAATTAATGGATAAAATAAAACAAACATTATTACTAAGTAAGGAAAGAATAAAAATATATAATATTATTTATTTCATGTTTTAAATTGTTATACATACTAATGTAGCTACAGATTTTATAAGTAATGTAATGAACTACTTAAATTATTTAAATAATCTCGTGTTTTTATACAGCAGTAAAATTATAAAGAACTAAATATTACAAAAATCCAAACTCGTCTATGTGAGTAGGGATTTTGTTCTACTTCTACATTTCACTCTGAATGTACTTTATGACAAAAGATGTAAAAAGGCGCAAAGTAATTGAATGTTCGAATTTTATTTATAAACAACTAAATAAGAAAGTTACCGATGAAAAGATATTCCGTTATATTTTACCGTGTTCCTTGAACTGTTCCTGCAGTGTCCCAACACTAGAGAAGGCATTTTTCGTGACTTTTATTTTGTCGAATATTTGGTGTGCTAGTGTGCGGAAAGCTAGAGTACGACTGAGAGCACAGCGGTGCGTACACCGCAGTGGAGTAGCACGAGAGATTTCTTTGCAGCGTCCACTCAATGGTATATTGATCTCAATGGTGGTGATTGTACCGTGCCCTTCGATCAAGTCCGGTCATGGGACGTAAGTCACCTTTGCTGTATCTTCGTCAATATCACAGATCTGTGCCAGTATCCATCTGTGGACCGCCAACGGCGCTCTCTACTTTAGTACCTAGATTTAAAAGTCTAGGTTTTTAGCTACTTTTTACATACCCTGGTCTCAGTAATGTCACTGTAAAAAACCGGCCAAGTGCGAGTTGGACTCGCGCACGTAGATTCCGTACCAGTACAGAACTAACATTGGATAAATGCATTTCGAAAATTATAAATGTATAAAAAAGTTGAAAATTTATAAAAAATAAAAAATTATGATAATGTAAAAATTTATAATACAAAGCCATAAATAAAAAAGCCTCTTGGAACTTAAGCAAACACCCTACTTAATCCGCCACGCCGCTGATGACGAACGCGTCGAATTTGTCGTTATTATTATGCATCTTATTATGGAACGAAGGAGCAGAAAACATATTCGTTGTATTAGAGCCACTTTTAAATATTTGTTTATTTTGTTTTTAATATTTGTTATTATAGCGGCAACAGAAATACATATTCCGTAAAAATTTCAACTCTCTAGCTATTACCGTTCTTGAGATACAGCCTGGAGACAGACGGACAGACAGACATCGAAGTCTTAGTAATAGAGTCCCGTTCTTACTCTTTGGGTACGGAACCCTATAAAAGAGAGGGTAAAAGTCTAAAAGTAATTAAATTTGTGTGACGAACTTTGAGGACCCCAAGACGGCGGCGTCCATTACTCGTGTTTTGGACGTTCGCCATTTTGCATATCCCCAGAGGGCAATTAATTCCGAATGAACCTCTCTCATCAGCTTCATTCCGTAAGAGCTTTTTAACGTCCTTTTTATGACAGTCTTAAAAGTATCTCCGGAACCCTTTCACAAGCACCGAGAAAGGCTCAGAGGTAAAATAATCTTGTAGTAGGTACCACTTGTGTTAATCGATATTTCAATTAATATATTTGTCGAAATTGTTGAGTATCAGATCCCCTAGCCCGAAACTGTTTGCTCTAGCGAGGATACTGTAAATTAAGAAAGTTCTAGTGTGAGTGTTTTTATCTTGTATCATCTAAAACAAAGGTGACTGTGTAGATCTACAACAGAAATGAACTGCGAACAGTCAATTTTATCTTCATATTAATACACGAGCGGAAAACTTTGTACAAAACAATTGAGAATAGATTGTATTTTTATAGCTCCTTTACATGATGGGCTTAAATATTTATGGTCGGACTGCGACGACAGGGCGACCTCTAGTAATATTAATTCGATCTAATTGGTGCCGATCCTCACCTCACACGTCCGTGGCCGTCAAAGTTAGAGAATTTTTTTGGGTTAATAAACGTTACTACTACGCTAGACTGGGCGAACGCACCGTATAGTATCACTCCGATCGAGCCGGCCCATTCGTGCAGAATCATGGCTCTCCTACGGCAAATATTTGATACTATACGGTGCGTGCGCCCCATGTCCTACTGGTTTATCACAAAATTTTTAAAAGCGCCCTAGACAGAAACGTTGAAATTCTGACTTTTTTTGTTTAAAAGCTGATTAACATTTAAAATGAAGGTAGACCTTCAAGGCTAATCCCCTTGACACGGTGTTTTTACACACCGTGTGTACTTCGTTAAGGAGCTCTTAATAATATAATCCGATTTACGCTCACTGAGACTGACGTAAGACCCACGTAAACTGTGAACTTAGTCATTTTTTACAATCTTTTATTCTTATCGATATGTTCATCAGTTAGGATAAAATCTTCGTGCGCCGAATCATCAAACACACTGATGGGGTACGACATGCGGTGCACCGAGACGCAGGGCAATAGCTAGGCGGAAGATGTTTCGATCCAGCAATGTTCCGGTGTATGATGGTAGTACCTGCAGCTAAGCGCCCACCTCTCCACGGCCAAAAGCCGAGCCCGTTCTGCGGCACTGGTAGACTTGTTCCGTAACAAACTCCTCAGTTTATTACGCACTAGTCTGCGAATGGGCTCTTTTTCTGAGAGGATGTGTCCACGGGAGCCTCGCTGCCGGCACCAGCAATGTCTCAGGCGTTCTTGGTCTCCTCCGCAAAGGTCGGGATGATAAAACAAGCAAAAACATTTAGTATAACTTTGTTTGAGTTGAAAGCATGTAAAAACAAAGGGAAACATGGTCTAATAACAATTCTCTTTAATTTTAATCTCTCCCTCATAAGAAACAATTCTAGCTTAAAACAGTAAGAACTTGAACATTCCAGAAGGCTCGGAAAAATAAAACAAGTCCACAGTTACCGCGGTCGGCCACATATGACCCGGTTCTGGGTCCCATGCGGTCGGTTTTTATTTTGGAACGAACGTCTGACCTCCTTGGTCCGGCGCCCCGCCCCCTCGCCCCCTCATTCGTCCCACCGCTCAGCTTACAGTGAAGTTTTCCTTTTTCACCAATTAATGTGATCGTGGAGAGCCAGGGTTCCTGGTGAGACGTTGCAGGTACAATTGAAAAGGGCTGGTAGAATATCGGGCATTTATGCAATAATGCCCGTACGTTTTAGGCGTTTATGGAGGATTGGCGTGCCATCTCTACTGACTAAACTTGGAAATATGTGGACGCGAGAATCCAACCCACGACCTTTGAGTCGTGAGCCACACTCTATTCTGTAGATCTACCATGGACATATTAGGCCTATACTCTTAGTATTACATATTTTTAAGCGTCCTAGTACTAGTTTACTAGGACACTTAAAATATACAATATGTATGTATGGATATAATATGTATATCTATACACATTCACTATACAATATGTAGCATTTATGCCGAACAGATCCGACCAGCTCGCACTTGGCCGGACCAGATCTAAGTTATATCGTAAATATATCCAACTTTAACCTACTAATAACTTTTATCTAAAGTAAACTAAACTAGTTTGCTAAAACTGGACTAAGATACTTGGGATCACCCATAAAGTACGTCACACAAATTTCATGGTTTTTTCACAATGGTCACATTTCTGAGATTGCGTCACGAAATTTGCAGTTTTACACTTAGAAATTTCAATTTCATCAATATTACAAATTTTGAGATATATAGTATATAAGATTTAGTATATAATATATAGTATAGATTATACAACCGGTCGAATGACCCGACACAGGTCGGAGGCCTCATTGTTATTGAATTAAATTATTTGTGAAGACGAATCGCCTCTCGTATCTCCCATCGGGTCTCATTTTAAAAAATGACTCGGACTTTACGGCCATGATTCATCCGAAACGTATTTGATTCTGGATCATAATATTTTAATAATTTTCGGTTGGGCTCCAAATGGGGCGAGATTTTTCTCAAGATTTTTGTAGATTTTTTTCTCTTAGGCTTTTATCGTCTAAGGCTTTTTTCTCTTTGACTTCCACTTTTTTTTTTTATTTGTTTGTCCTTTCTTAACATCAACCGTCAACCAAGTGACTTGATTTTTAGTGTAAACTTAGATGAAAGCTATGGATGAAAGGATGGAGTGTGACACAGGCAGTGGCGTAGCGTGGGTGTCGGCCGACCGGGGCGGAGGACAATTTTGCCGCCCCCTAGGCCAATGCTGCCGCCCCCTTAATAAGGCTTTTCAATTAAATTGTAAAGATTTTTTTACAAACATTAAGAGCTATTTTCATTCAAGCGGATATCATTTGTGCTATTTTTTCCATATATTTTTTTAGGGTTTTTTTCTGGTACTGCAGATACTCTTATATAATTATTCAATGTGTTTACAGCTGAGAATCGGGAAATAATCGCACGAATTAAAATCTCCGTGCGGACACGATCTAATTTTAAAGAATTTTTCGCAAGGACCGTCACCAAACCTACTTAAAATTACAAACGGATAAGCAAAAAAAAGCAAGCCGTTGCATAGGACCCACCGGGACTGCTAAAATAAACTTAAAGCAGTAAAAAAAAACCTTAAAACCTCCAATTTATACGAAGGCAGTTTATTTTACGGCGTATTTTAAAATAGTCATTATATGTAATGATCGGACTCGACTTAAGACTATAAAAGTCCAGCCGAAGTGTAATGAAATGCGCGCGTAGCAACAACGGGTGAAGCGGGGGAGGTGCGGAGAGGGGCGGGGTGTTGCGGGGAGGGGCGGGGAGATGCGGGGAGCGGGCGGGGAGCGCGAGGTCTACCTGCGCAGACGCTCCCCAAAACGAATAAGAGGCTGCATTCCTGCCGACGCTACTCGACTTAGGGTTGCCACATAAAGTTATAAGCAGAAAGATAAGTCTTAGAGCCTGTTTCACCGCTTACCGATAAAGTTTCTACAACTACTTTGACAGATTCTTCATACAACATCTGTCACAAAAGTTGTGGATAGACTATCAGACAATTATCAGTAAGCGGTGAAACATAACCTAAGTAATCTAAATACACACGCAGTATAAATGTGTCATTTCGGGTAATCTTTTTCTCGTGTCACAATGTTTGTCTTCGTATTCCTCCGAAACGGCTTTACCGATTTTAACCAAATTTTGCATGCATATT
>JAOTAV010081288.1:0-37327 GCA_026546445.1 Cyclargus thomasi | reverse complement strand
CCCCCGGCCTGGCCCACCCCTGCCCCGGCGGCCCTCCCCCCCCCCCCCCACCACCCCCCCCCCCCGGGGCGCGCCCGGGGGGGGGGGGGGGGGGGGGGGGGGGGGGGCCGCCGACACATATCGACGCGCCTGATTTCTCCAGGGCCCCGCTACACTTTGATGGAGCCCAATACGGGCACTTTTATTAAGACGAGGCCAGGGAACCTGCGTACTGAGCGAAGGCGAAGAAGGATGGTGGAACTTCCACCCGTGCGAAAATTTGTCCAAAAATCTTGCAACAGTGAACGTTCTTCTAAGTCGGAAGGACCAAGGACCACTGGAAGGTCCAACACTGATTATTTTTTTTGAAAATGAATGTTTTCTACCTATCTGGAATAATAAAATGAAATATTTTTATTTTAATACACAGCTATGGTCAGATTGTATGTACCGATTTAAATAAACTACCTTATGATGAATCATTGGACGGAGCATTATGCAATTCAGCAGATCCATTAGAAAAATTATACATCAGACAAAATAAAAAACTACTTTTTTAACTCTAACCACGCTTTTAACCGCCATATGCTAATATTATGGTCAAAAGCGTATTCGCGTCGCAGTTTTCATGGCCCACCTACCAAGACAAGACGCAGTGCCAGAGAAACGCTAAACCTACATTCAACTCCCGCCTCGCTTCTTCCATTTCATTTACATACCACTTCGAAAAACTTTATAATTGTATCAATCAATGCTGCATACTATTTTGTTCAATTAAATTCGTTTAATACTAGATTTCACCATAAAAACCAACTCAAATTATTTAATAGGACATTCAACTATTTTGGGATAAAAATACCCCGTGTAATAGGTATTTAATGTGCCTGAAAAGCTTACAGTAGGTTGCTTTAAAAATCCGCTCATTATAATGAAGTAAAGTGCCGCTAAAATTGCCTGCATTTTTATATTGAAATTACAATTTTAATATAAAAATTCAGGCAAATAATATAAACAATTTGAATATGAAAACAAATTGTCTGCATAAAAATGTGGGCAGTTTTAATTTAATTAAAATACTTGCAAAAAAATTAAACATCCTTATTTTACCAGATAGTTTTCTTCGAATAAAAACTTATAAACTTAATCTTAGTTAAGAACCCACAGAAAAAAGGCATGAAATATCAGAAAATCGTCTGTTCAATATTAGATCTATTCAAAAAAAGACTAATTTATTTGATACTGCTCCATTTTTTCGAAATCGATTAAAGTCTCCCAAAAAGAAGAGACAAAATTCTCGGCAGCATTGATTAAATTACACTTTTATCTCTTCAAATCAGTGGCGTAACTGGCGAGGGAAAATAAGCAGAAAAAATAAGACCCCAGTGGGCCTGGCCCCACGTTGGGTGCCAGCATCATCCATTAAATATTCATACAACGTAAAAACTTCCGAAGAACCCGTTGGAAGTCATCAAATTACCCCTGCAAATTATTACTCTATAAGCGAAGTTTTGATATGAATTGATTAGGATTTTTATCGAGTTTATTTTGATATTGCTTCGTTTCATCACTTGTTATTTTTTAATTTACTATCTATACACTCTGTCCTTATTCATAATAATAATATTTTAACAGTGTTTACTTAATCAAGGTTGTCTGTCCCTTTCTGTAGTATGACGTTTTTAATATTCCAGAAAAGGGGCATATTTTGTGACATTTTTATACCGATCAAGGCTGTTTTCTTCGCATTAAAAAACCTTCTTCGTCGAAAATATCTGGCGTATAAAATTCCAATATTTCTATAACTATTGGAATATTCCACAAATATTACCGAATATACCTTGCGGCGTCCGACGCCGCCGACTGCTGCGGGCGGTCTGACGAACTTTTAATTTCTCAGACGGTGACGTCACGATTGGCGGGAAACTTCGACAGATAAAGACGAGATTTTGAATTTAGAATATAATAGTTGCGGGGAGGTCGTCTAGATATGAAGCGACTTTCATTTTGTACGAGTCTGTGTGAAAATTGTGTATTTAATATAGAATGTATTCCTACGTTAAAGTTGGTAAGCTAGATAAGCTAACTTTCGCGTTGGCTTATCGCTATTCCAAAATTAAATTATAGCCTGAAGAAATTTTTACATCTACAAACTAAAGGCCTTATTAACTTTAAAGTATAATATCTCGCAGTTAAAAAATACGAATATTTTTTTTAATTTGATAAGTCAAAGTAGGGTTCTAGAAGTCTCAAAAAGCCTTACATAACAGAAATTACGTTTACAAAATAACGTGAGGGTAGTTGTAAAAGTTAGTAACGGTAACGGGTGTAACGACGGTAACGGCGTAACGGCGCGTAGACACCTAAACAACGGTTAGCGATCCCTTACGCAGATCGCCGGTATTTGTTTAGGCCTAACGGACGCCCGTTTAGCGTTTGACGCCCAAGGTATAGGCGGGAGCGGATTGCATCAAGTTGATACTTAAAACCTCCCCTCTATAATTAATCGTATTATTTTAATATATTTATATTATTTACACATTTTTATTCTTATTTATATTTAAAGGTATACCAAATATGTATCTTATCTAATATCTATTAAACACAAAGACACGCGTCATCTTTTTAAATACTACACGTAAAGTACCGTCGTAGAGTTTGATACATCTTGACCTTATTGACGGGGACAGGTGATCTCGGAAGACCAGGGACAGAGGTGACAGTCGCTATCACAACCTGAGTGGTCTCCTTTTCTCCTTTTTCATGGCAATGCTCTGCCATTATATATAGTTTTATTTCTTTTTTTACTTTTTTGAGAATTTTTGTTTATGAAAAGTGAATAAATAATTCATATTCTTATATTTAAACAGTGAACTAATCAAAGTAGTCTGTCCTTTTCTGGGATATTGTAAACGTCACTCGGCAGATAGGGACACCCAACCTTGATGTGAACTGTTAAAATATTTTTATGAATACGGGGGTAAAACATTAGTCTCATGCCCAGCTACACAAATTTTTGCCCAGGATATTTCAATTTAAGTTTCCATGACAATTTATTAAAAAGAAAACCATGTCATGGTTATGTCATGCCGTGGCTATGCCATGGCATGGTTGTTTACAGTGCAGTTTATTCGCTACGTCATATTTATCACAGTAAAAATACTATCAAATATTTTTATGAATTTGAAATTTTAACATCATACTAGAAAAGTTTAAATTATTATCTACCTATTTTTGCTACATTTTTTCCCTTAATTTACTACATCGTATTCTGGTTAATGAAAAAGTTGGCAATTGATAACCGACTCAATATTTATTCATATCGCGTAATACAAGTTTTAAATATCGCTGCCGCGTATGCCATGTCCATCAATATACAGCGTGATACAGGTGTGAGATTAAATGGCCCCCGTGTACACAGGGTGTTCATTACGGTATTGCTGCCCGGATATTGCCCGGTTTTTATTAGCCGTCGTAATGTTGCCCACTTTTTTGATGAGAATTGAAAATATGTTTGATCTGGGGAGGTCGTGGGGAGGTCGGGCGTGTTTGTATCAATTAGCACGTTTCATTAAAACCTTTTTCGCTTTATGACATATAATCGCTGATGTGTATCAAGTCAGGACTTGGGTCCCTTTTTGTTTTGGGTTCAGTCGTTGTCCTTTATTATGGGTATAAAGATACAGGTATGTAAATACCACGACAAAAAGGTTGGATCGTTATGCGACAGGTCACAATGTAATATAAAAATGTCGATGTCGTAAGTTTGTCTTGTTATATAATTCAACTACTTCTGTAATTTGAAATATTTAACTTTCTAGTATACTAATTAAAATTTACATTCATAAAATCATCGTTTTCGATAAAATATTAATTTATGTCATTCAGTATGCTAAATTTATTATTATTTTTACAGTCTGCTTTATGGTAATTACATCGTAATTTTTCGTACGAAAGAACCTAAAAACAGAGATTTTAACAAACACTTTTACAAAAAATAATATAAAAAACGTGGTGATGGTTCCGTAACATCATCTTAAAAATAAATTAAACTCACCAGCAAGTCCTCTGATGTTGTGAGTGTCCATATGGAAAGCAACTGACGATAACTAAAAAGTCATCGACGTATTCAATCTTTTTTTATGATATTTAGGAAGCAAGCGAGTAAATAGGTTACCTGATGGAAAGCAACTGCCGGTCGCTCATGGACACTCGTAACATCCGAAGAGTCACATGTGCATTGCCGGCCTTTATGAGGGAATAGGGAATCGGAATAGGGTTAAGGGATCGGGACTCGAACCTGCACCCTCTCGAGTTCTAAGCAATGATCTTACCCACTAAGACGGACGCTCTAAAAACTATTTAATTTATAATTATCTTTGTACTTAAACGCTCGAAGTAAACAAAAATAACTCTAGCTTAGCCGTTCTTGAGATACAGCCTGGAGTCGGACAGACGGACAGACAAAAAGACAGACACACAGATGGACAGATGGACAGACATCTAAGCCTTAGTAATTGGGTCCCGTTCTAACCCTAAAAAGGAAACTTGCCGAGTCGAGTCCATGATGTAGTTTGACGGTTCCTTAAACTAAAGACGTGCAGTAAATACGTCGAGCTCGGCCATGTTAATGCCGGCCATCGATAACGACCAGGTGTCGGGAACTGCCCGTGTATGTGTGTGCGTGCCGTAACTCAAGAACGGCGCATCGGTTTTGTCCACTACAGTTATTTATCGGCTAAACGTGTAACATCCTGTATTCATATTTTTCGGTAATGTTAAAATGATCGGCACAGGGTGCAAGCGAGTGATAAATTATGAATAAAGTTGAAGTTTACAATACTTTTCGAAATTTTTACTTTTTGTTGAAAATTTTTAAATCTGTGAGTGGTTTTTGAAAGGATTACGGATGAAACTCACAATATTTTTTGTTCCTACAGCTATATCGCTAAATACTCTTTGGTTTTGGCATTATTATTTGCATTCTGTCAAATAATAAAAAAAAAGTTGATGAAAGTCGTTTGAAGATTTAAGTTTTAGAAATAGCCGGGGAGTTGAGAGTCCTATTTTTGTAGCACTCACACTAGTACATTTTGTAGATTAAAACGTTGAAAAATATAATAAGGGCATTTTTTTATTTTAGCGGCGGAACAGGACGCTACAGCCATTTTAAGGTTATAAAAAGAAAGTTCTTTGAAAAAAATTTGTATTTTGAATATTTAAGTGACGATTATAGATGTCTTGCTATCTATAATCGTTTTAGAAAGAATTAAGTTGAATGTGACATAAAATATCTGAGAAGCTTGGATACGAAAATATGAGGCTTTGTTGTTCTATGTCATTACAGGCTTACCTTACATTTAAATCATCAGTTCTTTACGGGAAAGTTTTCTTTGGCGTATTTTTATAACACCCCCTTTCTTAATCTGATGATTTCGAAGACATTTCAATGCTTAAAAATAACCTTTTAAGAACCGAACTAACTAAAATCAGATTTTTATACCATGATAACCAAAGATATTTAATAGAGCATACACTAAGTCAATCTGACGCGCTCGAGTATATCAAAAATTCACACCTGAAATTTTCTGTGCTTATCGGTTGTTAGGCCGAATATTGTTACCTTTTCATGTTTAGAAAAAGACGTTGTCAAATGTAATGTCAGAAAGTCTAAAAATAAGGCTTGTAAGAGTATCATGTGAAAGTTGGAATAAATAATTTATAACGCCTTACAGCCTTTGAGTTTCTCAAAAGGACCTTTGAGTAGTCCAACACCGGTCATGTCAAAAACGCACAATGTCAAAATAATGCCTGTTGGGTCAACTATAGCACAGATTAGGAAAACTGTAGCTCTACCACGAGTTTGAAGCTATAGTATTTGTCGATTCTCTATAGCGACCACGTAAGTGTTTAGTAAGGCAACTCTAGTTCCGCAAGTGACCGCTAGAGGCGCTGTAAATTATTGAAATACTAAAAACTTGCGTAGTTGCTATCGAGGTATCGACAAATACTATTGCTTCAAAACATGGTAAAGTCACTGTGACTATAGTGCTTTCGACCAATCGAGACTCTAACGGTCGTTAACCTTCTGTCAAAAATTTTAATTTTCTATACAGACCGTAATAGACCGTAAAAGGCTGCATAACTAGTCTATCTATAGGAAACAGGTCAACTGACCTAGTTTAGGTAATTAGTACCACTCGTTTGTAAATATTTAAAACTAACTGTGAACAATACACTGTCCGCTGTGTAAACATAATTGTGTCTACTCTAAAATTAAAAATCGTTATTTGTATAGAAAATAACAAATTTCAGGAAAGGTTAACGAATGCTCCTGCCTATATTGACCGATAGCCCTATAGTTTCAAATCAACGACAAAATTTCACCGTCACTTTACATTCACAGAGCGACCCGTGGATCGGTAACTTAATTACATACATCGAAATAAAATCATAAATAGCGATGTACCTTTATTAAAGCCATTAGGAGGGTAGACCGGGCACCCTTGGACCGCGTTATTGTTTTCTCACACGAAGTAGCCCCACCCCCCACCCTTACTTCCCTCCAGGTCAATAAAATTAAGCCGAACAAGATTTCGCGTACAATCTGAATTTTAAACAATAGTTTGTCATAAATCTAATTTATGTCTGTGATCGTACAGGGTGATCCCGTTCATATAACTCGGGTATTTATTAGTCCCGTTAACTAAAGGATATTAAATGCTATCTTGTTACATAACTATACACGATATTATTATAAACTTTACTTAATTATATAAAAAAAAAACAAAATCACAGTATTTGAACATACTTTTTTTTCGTAAATACTAACTTTTACCTGTCATATTTTTTTCTTAGTAAGAAATTGTTAATACAGCCCCTCTGTTAATATACTTTTTAATCTAAACTTTATAATTTGAATGCCTAGTTTTGTAGCCTGTTCGATGCTGAGAAAAAGCAACTTTTCACCTTTATAGTATATAGAAGGTCGCTACATTTCATTTAATTTATTATTAGCCTGCCTCATCATCATCCGGTCATCGAACTTCTAAATTCCAAATTCTACGTGTGGTATCCAGATGACGGTATCCTCGCCGGCGACGCAACTTTTCCTCCGGTTTTCCAAACCCTCATCCGCGAATTCCAAATTATCGATCTGGAATTGAACCAGGGGAAATGTGAGCTCTTTGTACCGGACAGCTGTGTGGATAAGGACAGCATAATCTCCAGTTTCAAGGACTTAGCCCCACAACTATCCGTAATTGAGAGGAGCTCATTTATAGTCCCGGGTTCACCCTCTAGCCGATTCATTTCTGGACAATATTGATAAAAAAGTACGAAATTTTAATGAAAACTTTGATTGTTTTCTCCAAATTAACAGTCACATGGCTTTTATCGTCATTCGGTGTTGCCTGTTCGTCTTCAAATTTACGTACGTTTTTCGGTGTTGTCATCTCTGGAAGTTTCCTCAACGTCTTCAGAGTTTATACGACATACTTAAACATACGCTTTCCGAAATTCTTAAAGCGAAATTTGACGACCGATCGTGGACTCGGGCAACACTTCCGGTGAAATTCGGTGGCCTAGAAATACGCAAAGCATCAGGCACCGCATAACCGGCTTTCGTGTCCTCAGTCCACGCAAACCGCGCTGTAGTGGCTAAAATTTTAGAGCACTCATCTTGCAAACTTATTATTCTCTTTGCGGACGAGGCCAAGGATGCCTGAAACACTGCTAGTGCCGACAGCAAGGTTCCCGAAGACAATATCCTCACACATCCTCTCAAAGGCTCTGGGACGAGCCAATCTGCGGACTGGTGCGTAATAAACTTTTAGACACGACTACCAGAGCCGCAGAACGGGCTCGACTTTTGGCGTAGAAAACGAAGCAATCAATCCACTTGATTTTTTGCATAGACTTAGTTGAAAGGACGGGGAGAAACATATTATGCTACTTCAAGTTTTGAAAAAACATTCCGTTTTTTTTTTAAATCGTTTTTTTACCAATTTTCGAATTAAACGCGAGCGAGCCATGGCATAAGCTAGTTTCAAACAATTTGTATTTATTCACAAGTTTTGACGTTCAACATAACTAAACAATAATTTAATGACCCATAAAGAGTAAGATTTATGTGGCTAGACCATTTTATGTTATTAGTAATTAGGATCAGCCTGTATATGATTTAGTTGGGTAATGTTTCATATAAATTGTCGTTTAGAGGAGGCGAGGGACAGACGAGGGTTTATGCAATTAGAGGAGACTCGCCCATAAAGAATAACATTTGGATTTGGACGCAGCCGCGACTAACTACAGAAACTCGGCAACGTATGTCAATATAACACTTGAATGCCCGGCTGTTAGAGCCTATTTTGTAAGTTATTAACTGTATTTGGTAAAATTATGGATATATATTTAAATAATTTAAACATACAACAACAGAGTTAAGTGTTACCAAATTGGCGCCTACTGAGCACGTGTTACAAACACAGTTTACAACGCGTAAGCACCATAAAAATACCAGAAATAGTTTCAATAAGTACTATAAAAATATTAGAAATGATATATTTTTTTAATGTAATTTAGGGAGTAAGCGAGCAGACGGGTTACGTGATGGAAACTGCCGTCGTTTATGGCCACTCGTAACATTCGAAGAGTCTTAAGTGCGTTGCCGGCCTCTATGCCGGCCCTCCGGTCGAGTCGGCCGAAGCATGGCTCTCCCACGGCAATGAGCATCCGTATTATGTACTTGAGATTGGAAACACACCCTGTGGTCAAAATTCGACCATAATTATTTAAATGTAATTAAAAAAATGTTTTTTTTTTCAAACATAAACAATAGAATATTTCGTGTATGATTATCGCGTCATGTCAAAATTTTGTAGTGTGCGTGTTGTAGTGTGCGTTGCGTTTTATTTAATAAAAAATTGTAAAATAAAAGCATATTTTGAAATAATATTTATATTCCACGCTCCTCCTCTGTCTGCTATCATTTCTGGCTTCGTGTAGACAAAACATGACTCACTTCTAAGCAACTAATCTACAACCCGGGATGCACGCTAATATATAACATAACTTCAAATCTAGCCTAGATTTGAAGTTATGATAATGAGATAATGTCAGTAAGCTAACTAGAAAACTATTTCCGTTGCAATTTGTAGAGAATTTTTACTTATAACACGTTGGATCTATGCATTTTTAAAACTAGTTTTTTTTTAATTGATGTCGTAAATAAAAGTCGTCACAAGATAGGCATACAATCGCCCTTACGAACATAACAAGAACTACGGCACCGAATATCGTTCTACTTTCCCAATTACAGCGTGACGGGCCGTTAGCGACGTTGGACAAGAGATTTATAATTTCATCTCATAATATTACTTTGGGAAGAAGTCTTGGGGTCGTTAGAATTTTTTTTATGATATTTAGATGGCAAGCGAGCAGGCTGTCATCGCCCATGGACACTTGTGATATCCGAAGAGTCGCAAATGCGTTGCCGGCCTCTATGAGGGATAGGGAATTAGGGAAGTTGGGCCACCGATAAACTCACTCACTGAACGAAACACAGCACAATGCAAGAGCATTTGTATTATGTACTTGAGATCGGAAAATATCCCATTGGCACACGCCTCCACCGGGGTTCGAACCCGCACCTTCTCGAAAGCGAACCAAAGACCTTACCCATTAGGCTACGGACGCTCAGAACTCATTGTCATCGAGACTCATTGTTTTAATGCTAGTTTCAATAATAACAATTTTGGTCAGAACTCAAACCTAAATTCACATATTGCTGTGAAGCAAAAATTAAACATTTTATATAGATCTAAGTATTTCAGAACGTAGACAAATACCTAATTATTAAAGAGTGAAGTTCACGTCAAAATTAATACAATCATGAATCGAGATCAAAATACACATTGGTAGATATAAAACAAAATCCACCGAATCAAATCACTTGGAAAATCCAAATTATAAAATAATTCGTACACCGCATTAGTCTAATTTATACCGCCATTAATATCTTAACTCGTTTCGGCGATCGTCAATAATTTACGACTATCAAATTAAAGCGGGACACAAAAGGAAATAACGCCATAAATAATCTGAAAATACAAAAGCAGGATGACCGAAATTAATTCCATAAACAAGATCACATATGCAGGAATAGACAATAATCCGCACGCGCGGCAAGATGGCCGCGGCGTTTTGGCGGGAGATCGTAATGGCGTCTTTTTACGCTACCTGCTTGCTAATTGGAAATTAGACGCGTAATGTGCAGGGCCTAATGTCTGCCCGAACTGTTATTGCTTCGATTTATACATTCGTTCGTCTCTCGCAATTAACGAAACACATTTTATAGAATAGACGATTAGGAGAACAAATATTATTAGCCTACGCCAGCGTTGGATTCCAGAGTGTTTTGTTTTTTAGTGTTCCTAAGTATTCATCGATTATTTTAATTAGTATGGAGAGAATGGTTAATTTTAATTTTCTTGACAGATTCTCCATACAACATCTATCGAAAGAAGTTTTGGATATGTTAACCGACACTTATCAGTAAGCGGTGAAACAGGCCCTAAAGATGTCTAAGGACGTGGGTGTTGATGGGTGGATGATTGCCGACGATTTTAGTTTCCATGTAATGTAATGTAATTATTATAATTATTGCAGGACGCCTTCAGTGACTTATTCCATCTTCAAAACCATGCAATCATCCATCGACAGCATATTATGTCATGACAGTAACTCGGTTTATTAAAAACTTTAACCATTATTTAACCGTTGAAACGTTTCGGAGAATTAATAAAAACTAACTTTTATTTTTAATCCCAATATTATAGACTAATATTTAATATGATAATTTTGAAAAGTGTTTGATTATTTTGAAAAGTGAAATAAGAGATTGCTTTCAATCGGCCCGCAATATTTTTTAATAAAACTTTCTTTTTGTCATTTTACATTTTTTGTCATTCTTGTAAAAATATAGATTTTTGTATTGTGCATTTTTTAACAACAATATTTGACAATAAACATTACAACATTACCAGATAAATTTAGGCTATAAAGTTCAAATTAGCACATTTAAACGAGTTTAATCCTATTTCATATTATAGCTCTTAAAAACTAACAATGTGTAATTGCTCCAGTAATTCGAGGATAATCATCATATCCTCAGGAGTGTTATGTAAATAATAACGCGATAATGTTATACAATACGATAAACATTAAACATACGAAGCGAGGCTACCATTAGCGCCATCTGTCGGTGAATTTATATATCTCTAATATGAGGATCGCACCCGGATATTACACTAAAACGCTCGAAACGCGCTTTTGAGAGGAACAAATTACTAATTAGATTGGTGTTATATTTAAATTACATCAAAACGGTTCAACCTGGGGGAGAGGATTCAAACATGCATATCCTTCGTTGGCTTTTCTTCGTTAGCTTATCGGCAATTTTTTTTTAAAGTAGATGCTGAAAATGTTTAGATTAGCATCTTATTATTTATTTGGAAATTATTCTCGCCTTAAAATGTTTTATATGCAGAATAACATAAGACTAATCAACCGAACGCCTATAGTAACAACTAATACCAAAAAAGCATTGACTTATATAACACATCAATGCAAAAAAGACAATTTTAAGAGTGATCTCCTATGATCGTCTTTCTTTTTAAGGAAGTTGATGTTTTAGCAAATTAAATTATTTAATAGATGTTCTATGAAGAATCTGTCATTTTTATAAAATATAAGTTAGTGGATAGCCTATCAGAAACTTTATAAGTAAGCAGTGAAACAGGCCCGTAGTCTTATGAAAACTTAAGGCTTTTCTAATGCTCCTTATGGTTCAATCGCAATTAAAAGAAGTGACAGAGAGTCATAATACTATTAAATAAAAAGGTAAAATTAAGAAAATCATAAAAACATGGAGTGTTTTTTTTATTTTTCGTCATCAAAAAGTTTTCTAATGTTCCATGTGTGTCAATGTTCCAATTTCATACATCCAACGCCATCTTTTGGATGAAAGTCGTCACAAAAGTTTTGGGTAAGTTTTATAGAAACTTATACCACCTGTCATCATAGCTAACCGTAGTCGTAACTTTGTACATAATTTTAATAGTTGTATCATAATTTTTACTATTTTTGTAGCTTAATTGAATACTGCCGCTAAAACGTTTAAACAATAAAAAGATACGACTTAAAAACATTGAAACAATACCTATAATAAAAACAAAAGTTTGACTCTTTGGGCCGCTTACATAAAGTTTCTGTTATGCTATCCACAACTTTTTGACAGATTCTTCATACAACATCTGTAAAGTTGAGGATAGGCTATCTAACACTTATCAGTAAGCTGTGTAACAGCCCATTAATAAACTCGCTCAATACCCATAAACTCAATTAATTTTGTGTTCCAAAAAACGTCCAACATTACCACTGTTTAGCAATCGTTGTCATTTGCAGGGAGCATCTTGCCATCTTATACTAATTACACATTAGAATTCTGGTGGCAAAACAGAATAAACTAAGGGGGAGGCACAAAATGGGAAAGCTGGTATAATTATTATCACCCGAACAAATAATAGAGCTGGCTTTATAAATACTAAACTGTAGCTAAGTAATAAAATTTCATATACTTTATTTTTTTTTGTGTTTAGCAAAGATTTAGGCCTTCATTATAGTACAGGGGGGCTATTATGACCATTACAAACCTGCATGGTTCCAGGCAATTCAATATACGGCCAACTATTGCCTTGTTCTTTTTTCGTATTACAATGTTTTTTATTGAATGTTAATTAATACTAGTTTGGTTGTCTATGAGTGGATTTTAAACATGTTGGTGACATTAGGGAACGTCAAACTTGACGTATTTAGTGTCACGTGACCGCTGACTGGCTGGAACTTGGCTGGGAGTAAGAGGTCATAATAACCCCCAGGTACATGTTATCTTCTCTCTTAAGTTTTAAAATCTTCGATGGAACACGATTTACTTGAAAGGCATTTCACTTCATTCTGTAGCTTTACTACGAGTTTGAAACAATAGTATTTGTCGATCCTTAATAGTGACGTAAATTTTTATTATGAGAATTCTAGTTCCGCAAGTGACCGCTAGGGACGCTGTAAAATTTTGTCATATTATACATGAACATAATAACGTAACGACAAATACTATTGCTTTAAACTCGTGGTAAAGCCACTGATCCTATAACACATAGAAGTGACGGGGAATCAAAACACCAACCCCACGTTTAAGATATGCATATGCACCAAGTTCGCGCATTACACGACTTGTTTATGATCGCCTCGGTGACAGTTATGGGGGGGGGGGAGATGGGGGGAAGGGTGGCCTAATTTGATTTATACGGGGGGAGGATGTTTATAGTTTTAAAAACACCATTATTTCATAATAATGGGTGTCTGGGACGTTAGATATCGATGGTCGGTTGTCAGAAAAAAAAGCTAATACCTGCCTTATAATTTAGTAGCTAATATAGCGGGTGTCAAATATATGCTAATAATCAGCCCCGGATCTGAACATTTTTTTAAGGCGGGGCAAGTACTGAAATATGCCACCCCTACTTTTTATATTTTTTCTACATATTTTCTATATAATTACAGCTATACGATTTTGACTAAGACACAGGCCGATTCCGAAAATAATGCATAAGTTGCTGTTCTTTCCGTGTTATTTATTCATAAAATATTATTTATTTAAAGAGGAATTTGGCGCCCTCTAAACTTGCCGCCTGGGGTACGCTAACTTAGTTATTGCAGACAAGCTTTATCATTTCCAGCACTACAGCATTTAACTTATCTTCTTCTTCGTCCAGCTGATCGACCACGCGTTTGAAGCAGCAGTATAATAATATAATATAATAATAATAATAATAATAATAAGGGGGTGAAGCCGATACTTCCTAGTTAGTGTCCCCGGGCAACACCTGGGTGCGCCACCTTGACATCTGCGCGGTGAGGCACTCAGGTGGCTGAACGTCGGTTCTTTCTTTCTCTTCGCTATATTTTCAACACCTGTTTGGTAGTCAAGCCTTCTTTTGATATCGCTTTTATTTTTATTTTGGTTTACCTATCTTTCATCACCTTTTGTTCCTCTCCTACTATCTTTCCGTTTTTGTTACCTCTTGAGCAAGTAGAAAAAGAAGTAGATAAAGGATATATGAAATGCGGCTACGAAACAGAAATATACCCCAGGCGGGTACCGAAGCGAAATGTGACGGAGAATCCCGCCCCGGGCCTTCAGGTTCGGGCTGCCCCTCGTATTCTGGGGGGGGCAACGAGTCGCGCGAGTCTGCCCAGCCAAGGGCTGTTGCAGAGCATTTTTATCACCATTCGCCAAGTTCATCACCTCCGGTATCATTATTTTCGTCAGTACCATCATCCCCTCAGTCTTTCGCTGAAATACATAAGTCTTTCTCATCAAGCAATTCATCAAACTCTTCCTCGCCATCACGACCCGAAGATGTTGTGCAGGAGGCTCCAGTTGCTCAAATAACTGCACCCATCCAAGGTAAAACACGCATAAGAAAAACATGGACAAAAGACATGAACATTTTCATAATGCGTCAGTATCTCATCCTTACCAAACTAGAAACCAACACAAGATCATATCTAACACCTTTGCACTCACTTTTCACATCAAAATACCCAGAAATGGACGCAAGTAAACAAAGAATAGGTGACCAAAGACGTGCCATTACTGGCCGCAACTTTCTCACCAATCAAGAAATTTTAGATATTAAAGAGGAAGCAAAACAGTTCATACAAAGTCAAAAACAAATGTCAGACATTAACATTAACTCACACCAAATATCATCTCACAGAATGCAATGGTCAAGCGAACTTAACGAACTCATAATAAAAAGTTACTACAGAATCACTAAACTGGAAACGGACCTTACTTCATACAGACCACTTTTACACCAAGAAATAGTTACGAAATGCCCCGATCTTGCGCACCTGTCCGTCCAGAGGATAGCAGATCAACGTAGACTCATCATCAACAACAAACTTTTATCTTCAGATCACATTAACCGCATTAAGAAAGAAGTACAAATTGAACTGAACCGTAATAGTGAAGTAAGTTTTGATGTATCTCTGTCACAAATGCTGCATTACTCAAATCAAGAAACACCAATAGATATAAATGACGAAATACGCCCCATCGACACAGTACAAACGCAAAGCAGAAATGTCCCCAATCTATCCCCTGAAATAGCTGCACAACTGGAACAAATGTTCTTAAAAACTATAGATGAATTTAAAGACACTGACCCGACAAAAAGACCATACATCCCTAAAATAAAAACATCTAAAAGACTATTTGTTATTTTAAACTACTTAAATTCTTACACCATACCTAATATACTTAACCCAGATACAGATTTTAATACATTGCAGACTATAATCTACAGTGCAGCTTATACAATAGCTAAATTTTGTGGTGCTAAAATAAATAACAATAAAACCATCCATAAAAAAGCTGAAACTCCCTGGTGGCAAAGACGATTAGAAAAAAAAATAGGAAATCTAAGAGCTAATATAGGAAGACTCACCGAATACATAAAAGGAACCCGATCGAGAAAATTAGAAAGTCATATATATAAAATAAAACAGCAGTTTAAAACGCACTCCCAATATGAAACACAGAACACAGAAATCGCACACTTCCTGGATACTCTAAAACAAAAATTAAACACATTAACTAACCGATTAAGAAGATTCAGAGAAATGACAAATAGAAAGAAACAGAATAAAGAATTCAATACAAATGAAAAATCGTTTTACAGAAAATTATCTAGGCAGGAAAATGATAATTCGACAGAAAACAAAGCTTTACCGAGCCCACAGGCGTTACAAGAATTTTGGACAAACATATGGTCAACGCCTATTGAACACCATGCAAATTACTGGATAAAAGAAGACAAAGAAAAACTTAAATATGTTACAGAAATGAAATTTGAAAATATAGGACTAGATTTGCTTAAAAAAGTTATAGCCAAAACTCATAATTGGAAAGCTGCCGGCTCCGACAATATACATAACTTTTGGTATAAAAAACTTACTTGCACTCACGATCTCTTAAAACAACATATTAACACATTCATGAAATCACCTGATAAAATGCCAAATTATATAACACAAGGAGTAACCTATATGCTACCCAAAGATCATACAGATACAGAAAACCCAGCCAAATATCGTCCTATTACATGCCTGCAGAACATCTACAAAATCATCACATCATGTTTAAGCGAAACGATTTACAAACACGCCCAAGAACATAACATCCTGGCCGAAGAACAGAAAGGTTGCCGTAAGCATAGCCAGGGGTGCAAAGAACAGATTACAATAGATGCTGTAGCTTCGAACCAAGCCCTGAAAGACAAGCGAAATATCCACACCATGTTCATCGATTACAAAAAAGCCTTTGACTCTGTACCACACTCATGGCTCATATACATACTACAACATTACAAAATTAATCCGCTTATAATTAACTTTTTAAAAAACATAATGACACGGTGGAATACTAAATTAAAACTTTCTAACAACAGCGAGACTGCTGAGACCGATTTCATCCCCATAAAAAGAGGAATCTTCCAAGGAGACGCTTTGAGCCCTCTATGGTTCTGCTTGGCACTTAACCCACTATCATCTCTACTCAACGCCACTAAAATAGGATTCACTATTAAGCACAACTTAGAACGGACCAGTCTCACTCACCTTATGTACATGGACGATATTAAGCTGTTTGCAAATACAATTGTTGATTTACACCGTCTCGCCGATATTACTCAAACTTTCTCCAAAGATATCTGTATGGAATTTGGAGTAGATAAATGTAAAATACAGTCAGTTAACAAAGGAAAAATAGAAAACACCTCATACGAACTAGATAGTCAGGAAATTATAGGACCAGTAGATCAAGCAGAAGGGTATAAATACTTAGGTTATAATCAAACGCAAACCATACATCACAAAGACACCAAAAATATACTGCGAGATAAATTTAAATGTAGATTACATAAAATATTAAATACAAACCTCAATGCACAAAATATAACTAAAGCCATCAACACTTTTGCAATTCCTATACTTACGTACTCTTTCGGAATCATAAAATGGAGCAAGTCCGACCTCAAATCATTACAAACAACAATAAACACAGCGCTAACAAAACACAGAAAACATCACCCAAGAGCCTGCGTACAAAGATTGACATTACCTAAAATAGAAGGAGGTAGAGGACTAATTGATATCGGAAACTTACACAACAAACAAATAACTCTTCTTAGAACTTACTTTCACAACCGTTCGCAAGAGTCACCAATTCACAACGCCATATGCCAATCAGACTCATTCACACCACTCATGCTTGTAGATCATACTAAACCTATCACACTTACCTCGAACCAACAAAAAATAGACGCGTGGACTCAAAAGTCTCTTCACGGCCGCCATCGAATGGATTTAACCAATACCAATGTTGACAAAGCAGCGTCAAACATGTGGTTAAAGAGAGGCGAGCTATTCCCAGAGACCGAAGGTTTTATGTTGGCAATCCAGGACCAGGTCATAGATACCAAAAATTACAGAAAATATATAATCCGGGATCAAGGAGCAGGTAGCGATCACTGCAGGCACTGTCACCAAAAAGCTGAGACCATCCAGCACATCACCGGCGCCTGCTCATCCATTACACAAACAGATTACAAACACAGACATGACCAAGTAGCAGCAATCATACACCAAAAACTCGCACTTACACACAACCTCATTACAGAAAAAACTCCTTACTATAAATACGCCCCACAAATTATACTAGATTCACCCGACTACAAACTCTACTGGGACAGGACTATACTGACAGACAAGACCGTTCACCACAATAGACCAGATATAACACTGCATGATAAACAGAACAAAATAGTCTACCTTATAGATATCGCCATACCCAACACACACAACCTCACAAGCACCCATGCAAATAAAATAACTAAATATACAGATCTCACAATAGAGATCAAGTCCCAGTGGAAAGTAAACTCAGTAAAAACAGTACCTATAATTATTTCGACCACTGGCATCATACCAAAAACACTTCATACATCACTCAAAACACTTGATATCCATCCACTCACGTACATCACCTTACAAAAAGCAGTCATCCTCAACACATGTCGCATCGTCCGAAAATTCTTATCTTTAAATGACTAACACTCTCATTTCACCTGGAGTTGTTTGGCCAAAAGCCCGCAACTTCGGTAAGCCCCTCAAGGGAGAAAAAAAAAACTTAAGAAACATAATAATAATAATAATAATAATAATAATAATAATAATATCTATGGACGAATAATAAAACGATTAATATAAAATATTAAATTAAATAAGACACTGAACACGTCTAAGATAGAATTAATTAAAAAACTCATTAGGAGACAAAATTTAACAATGACCTAAAGAAGTGGACTGAATGATTTTTAGTTTTAACTAATTCTAGTACTAGAGGTCGCCCTGTGGTCGAAATTCGACCATAAATATTTCAATCCATCGTGTAGAGGAGCTATACGAAAACTGTAATCTATTTTCTATTTAATCACAGGCTTCAATTTGGCATAACGGTCTCGTTACCAGGTTATAAAAAAAAACTTCAGCCATACACAAAAGAATATTTCGAGTTTTTTTTTAATAAAAATAAGGGGATAAACGAGCAAACGGGTTATCTGATGGAAAGAAACTACCGCCGCCTATAGACACTCGCAACATCAGGGTTGCATGTGCGTTGCCGGCCTTTTAAAAGGGAATACACTCTATTCTTGAAGGTTTGATGAGGTGTATGATTATCGTGTCATTTCAAAATATTGTAGTGTTCGTAGCGTTTTATTTATTTAGAACATGGAAAATTTAAAAAAATTAAATAATATTGATTATCCACGCTCCTTCTCTATATTAACTACACCTGGAAGAAATTACATGCTTTTGCATTTACGCGTCTTTCTTAAAAAGGGGTACAAAATGTTGCGATCGCGTATTAATAAATAGATTATGATGATAAGACTGTTATTCAGCTTCACTTTGTCAAAAAAATCACACTTTTACTACACAATTCTTAGTAAAATTAACAGAAACTGGAGATCCAAGCCAACAGGAGAGCCATGCTTCGACACAAATGGGCCGGTTCGACCGGAATGATACCACGGCCTTACAGAAGCTGGCGCGAAACTGCATTGTGTTGTGTTTCCTTGTGACTAAGTTTACCGGTGGCCCAACTTCCCTAATCCCCTATCTCTATTCCCACCCAAGGGCCAGCAACGGACTTGCGACTCTTCGGATTCCATCAGACGTCTGCCCGCTTACCCCCTAAATATAATACAAGTACCGTCGCCTGTATACACACGTGACATCAGAAGAACTGCAAGTAAATTGGCAGTATTTTAAAAAGCATATGCTCTCGTCTTGCAGATCATGGCTGTCTGGGAAAAGAGATGGCGGCATTTTATTATAAAATTTTACATTTATTTTATATATTAAAGAAAGTAAGTTTTCATCTCATAATAGAGGGTAGTATATTAATACGCGAGCGGAAAACTTTGTACCCCTTTTTTACAAAATGAAAAAAATGTAAAAGCTCAAAATGTCTCCCAATCATAGATGATACGAAGAGGAGCGTGGAATACCAATATTATTTTAAAATATGCTTTAATCTTGCATACGCTACGCAAACTACAATTTTTTAACATGACACGATAATCATATACGAAATATTGTTTTGTTTACAGTTGAAGTCTATGTTCTTTTTAATAAAATTGAATGGCTTGGTAACGATACCTCTATGCCAAATTGATTGATTGAGAAATAAATAAAAAAGAAGTATGCATAATACAAAATAGTAAAGAAGTATACATCATGTAGAATCCTCGCTCTTAATCTCTAAACACACGACTTAAACGTTTTCAAACCGTTCAAGTAATATCACATCTGAGTCGACAGTCCCGACGTATACATTCGATTTACCGACGTCGTATTTCAGCACAATGGCTTCCCAGTTCCCTCGCAGTCATAAATTAAAGGACTAATCCTGGCGACTCACCCGATGAATCAAAAGCAGCTTTGTCACCAAACAAGGATGTTTAAATGTCACTCGCTACTGACACGTTCTAATTTTAAACGAGAAGTTCAAGGAACGTTTACGCTGTCGCTCTTTTCGCGCTTTATACCCTGTAGGCCTAACATGTACCGTCGACAAATTTGTGTTTTTTTTTATTTGTGCTATTTTTGTCTACGAACCCTAACATGACAACACAAACGAATCGAGTTTTGTCGAGATTTTGATATATGTCGAAATAGTTTTATAAATATTTAATTTTGTATTCGTCACGTATTAAATGGTTTAAATCTGTGTTTTGTCGTTTACGTTTTTCTAAGGTAAAGAAACACGCCTGCGATGTCTGTCCCTTATTTTAATAATTTTTTGGGGGTTTATGAAGAGCGGGAGGCGAGGAAAATTCAAAGGAAAAGGATAAGGGACGTTTCGAATAAGCTAATCACTAGTATCCATATCTTAATTAAAAAAAAGATACATGTTAATATCGACAATATACGCTTAAGAGTGACATATGTCGACGGTACATCCTAGACCAGCAGGACATACAAGGTTAGTTTTCCAAACTAGGACAGCAAGTGTCAGTGAGTTGTCAAGTTTGTATTTTTGGTTTCTTGTAGAAAAAAAATTGGTTTATTTCTAAGCTTGTAAGCTAAGTAAATTCGCCGATAAGCCGCCGAGAAGCCGAGTGAGTAACCCGATAGCTGAAAGCAATTTTTGAGAAGGTATTTGAGGCAAGCTGAAACCTTGTAGTGTATCTCTCCTATTACATCCCAATACGGAACTGCAGAGCTTCCTGGTGAGAAGTGGGGCAAAAAAAAAACTAAAAAATAACAAACGAAGAAATTTTCTAAAAATCAGATTTTTTAGTGATGAAAAATCCTGTATTAAACTGCTTTTTTTTTCAAATTTCAAGTTGCCACAAAAACATTTTTAACAGTTTGCAAGCAATTTTTTAAAATTATTTTTCGCACGCGCATGTCAACGCCCAAACGCCCCGCTAAATCATCTGGCTTATAATTATTCTATTATTTAAATGTTTAACTACAACATATAAAATAATATATATATTTTTTCTTTTTACTTTACGTAAAATGTAGGGTAGGTCCCGCTTCTCATCAACAAGTCAGAGGTCTGTAGTGCCGTATTGGGGTGGAGAGTTATATGACAAGGCGTCAGCTTGCCTCATATACCTACTTAAAATTTGCTATCAGCTCTCAGATCATAGTGTCGGCTAGTCACGACAGTTCAAAAGATAACTAGCTCGTTGTCCTGGCTTGAAAAACTGACTGAATCCCGGATATTAATCTCACTATTCATCTTGTGGGACGGCAGTGGCACCGCCAAGTCGAGCGCGAAGCAAACACTGCCGCACCATCTCCACAGGAACCATTTCGCCGCATTTAAGTACCCTATTTCAGAACCTCTCAACAATACCACAAAGCTGTAATATTTGCCATCTAGAAAGTAGTCAATTCCAAATTTCAAGTCTGTCGGTGATTTAGTTCTGAAGTTAAGCGATAGCAAAGTTTCGTATTTTCGACACCCACTCACTTCTGATCATCGAAATAGAACTACTACATACCTTTAGAGATCTAAAATTTGGTATAGAGCTAGGGTTTAATGGTTACGTAAATAAAAAACTAAAATAACCATTTTTTTTCCAATTTAAAATTGGAAAAAACTTATATTTCTCGATGATGATATGATAGACTCCCTAAATATTTAATTTATTATGTTTTAATTATTTGTTATTAAAGCGGCAACATAATTGCATTATATGTGAAAATTTGTAAGTTAAGTAACTATAATAATAAACTTAATAATTAAGTATAATAATTTATTTAAAATAAAACTAGAATAACCCTTTTTTTTTTAATTTAAAATTGGCAAAAACTTATATTTCTCGATGATGATATGAGAGACTCCCTGAATATTTAATTTATTATGTTTTAATTATTAGTTATTAAAGCTGCAACGGAATTGCATTATATGTAAAAATTAGTAAGTTAAGTAAATATATTAATAAACTTAATAATTAAGTATAAAAATTTATTTGAAATAAAACAAAAATAACCATATTTTTTTTTCGAATTTAAAATTGGCAAAAACTTATATTTCTCGATGATGATATGAGAGACTCCCTTAATATTTAATTTATTACGTTTTAATTATTTGTTGTTAAAGCGGCAACAGAATTGCATAATATGTGAGAATTAGTAAGTTGAGTAACTATAATGATGAACTTAATAATTAAGTATAGTAATTTATAAACCCAAAAATGGGCAATTTGAAGTAAATAGTAAATGCTTTTACTATAACGTTCTCCAATACACGGAATCTCCATTCGTCGATAAGTAATAAGTTGGCGGTTTAGGAGATAAAAGGATCAGGTACAAAGACGTTCCCTTGGCTAAGCCTGTAAGTCTCCTTCCAAAACAATACATCACAATATAAATCATATACAGTAGTCTTCATCCAATGATATGATAATTAGTAAAGTGCGCTTATTTGTCCTTTCTTCACGCTATCAGGTACAGAGACATTCCATTGGCTAAGCCTATAAACTTCTTCTTCTTCAAAAACAATATATCACAATATAAATTATATACAGTAGCCTTCATCCAATAATATTGTAAGTAGGTAAGTGTATTTGTTTATTTGTTTGTCCTTTCTTGACGATATCAGGTACGCAGACCCTTGTGTTTGTTTCTTGGCTTCTTTTCTTTTCTTCCCTCCTTTACGCCAAAACCGCCTTACTACCACCGGTTTTGAAACAATCGTGCGAGAAATACTGGCATAAGAAACTTCATTCAAAACAGTCGTTTTAACTAGTAACAGACAGACAGATTTAATTGCGAATTCATATTAGTTTTACCGTGTGAGAGCAATGCTTCGGCACGAATGGGTCGGCTCGACTGGAGTGATACCACGGCCTCACACTGGAAAACTGGCGTAAAATGGCGTTAAGCTGTGTTTCGTTCAGTTAGTGAATTTACCAGTGGCCCAGCTTCTCTATTCCCCTATCCCTACTCCCATTCCCTATTCCCTCATAAAGGCCGGGTACGCACGGGCGACGACAGTCGCTTTCCATCAGGTAACCCGTCCGCTCGCTTGCCCCCTAAATATCATAAAAAATAATAGTATGGAATATTGTATGTCAGAATACCCGCAGGTAAGCCGCTTCCCACATAGCTTCACTTTGCATTATGTGGCTGGCTGTATGCAGTGAACCGCATACATGTATGTATGTAGCATGTATGCTGTCATGCGCCTGGTTTGCGAATGTGCTGATATATGTCACCGTAAGGCCGTTTGTCCACCAACACCTTCATATAATGCTATTTAATGCTTGCCGGATAAAATGCTATTTTATGACGTAAGCTACAGGTTTCATTTTCCTTTACGCCTTTGAAGACGGCGACGAGACTGACGCAGACTGACGAGATAGAGCAATGTCGCTAGAAAATGAAACTTATTACCTAGATCATAAAGTTGCATTATATCGAGCCTAGCAGAAATAATCTTGTTCTCGGTTACGGTGTTGGTGGACAATTGGCGTTAAGCTGAAAACAAACTGATTAGACGCAACTAACAGCCCATACAAGAATGTCCGAGACTGACGTCAGACGCGGCTGACAGTCCATACAAAACTTCCACAACTTACGTTTTATAGTTTGAACAATTAACGAACATTGATTATCAAGATCGCGACTGTCAGTCGCGTCCGTAAGTCGCGTCCGACTAATATGTTTATCGCTCAAACTTTAAATATGGCATGCTTGAAAATTTCAATTAATTACAAAACTGGGCTGAAACAAGTTGATGTTGATTCTAAATGCTAGACATTTTTAAGCTGATCGAGTGCTAGTCCTGTTTTGCTAACTGAATATTTTAACAAACTCCTACTTCGAGTTCTTCGTTAAAACAAAATTAATTGATCATTAATTTTAAAGTCTATATCATCAGGTACTTTATGACTACTTAAAGGGCGAATAAAGCAAAAAATAAAACATCTTCTTTCTCTCTTTACACTTACGACCGTCATTCATATGCCAGGTGAAACAGAACGATGCGGAATAGCCGCGAAAACAGTTTTTCTTAATAAAAAGATATACAAAATCAAATATAAAACTGCTTCTACAGGAACTCGGTAACAGAATTTTGTATCGTGTGTTAAAATACTGAGGCCGTCGAATGTGCCGTTTTGCAAAATGAAGAAATATGCGTGAAAATTAGAGGCATCTTTGTGATTTTCTTTTTATTGAGAAATTTTTAAGCTATTTTGTTTTCGCTACTACAGAAGCTAAAAAATTTAATGTAGTATCTGTGTTTCAAAAATGAAACGATTCGAAACTTATTATTTTTATTGATTTTTGGAATTATGCAATAGTTAATTATGGTTTTATTGCCCTCTTAAATTAATACCATCAGTTCTACCTAAGTAAATAGAAGCTTGGAGACCATCCATAAAGTACGTTACACAAATTTCATGGTTTTTAGACCCAACCCCAAATATTTCAAATTTCGAGATAAAATTTCAACATTTGAAACGTGATGTCACAAAACTGAGGACCCCTACCCATATGTCACGCCATGTCACATTTCCTCGACCCCCTCCCTCCCCCTTACGTGTGACGTACTTTATGGATGGTCCCTTATGTGTTAATCCAGGATACCAGCTGGCCTCATGATAAATTTTGTCCCAATCGGTCCAGCCGTTTAAGTGTGAAAAGTCAACAAGCAAACACACTCACTAACTTTTACATTTATAATATTAGTATGTCTAGTATGATTAAAACATACTGATAAACAGTACGTTTTAATTTACAATTAAATATAAACATTTTAGCCATCACGTAAACGATAGCCTCAATACCTCAAACTGCAGCATTCGCCCGGAAAATACTTCAAAAACTTTATAATCTGAAGCTCAAAGATACACCATTTAAGCAGCTTTCCCGTCTAAGCTTTGGACCGGCGAAAAGCGCCAAAAGCGCAGAGTGTTTCCATTTTCTTTGACAGTGTAAACGTGTTAACAAAGGGGTACACCGATAACGCTGTTTGTGAGCTTTTGGGGACATTCGGTGAAAAAATACGCCACTTTATAACCGAGGAACGCCAAAGAGATGTTTTTATAGGTTTTATTTGACTTGCTATTGGCGTACAGAATGGGCGAATTGCCGTGTTTTTGCGAGGTTATGTCGGTTAAAATGGAGTTTTAAACGAATAACCTGTATAGTTTGTCTATGATTGGCTGTGACGGAGTATACAGGATGTAACAAAAGTAAGTGATAAAACTGTAAGAAAGACATAGAGTTCTGCGTTGAGAGCGAAAAAAAATTTTTTATGATTCGTAAGGCCAAATGTCCATACAAATCACGAAATTTTTTTTCACTTTCAGTGCTGCACTTTCACAGTGAACTATCATGGACACATACGATCCATATGCATACAGTTTTATCACTTACTTTTGTTATACCTTGTATAAAGAGAGTGAGTTATTTTCATAGAAACGGACCGCATGGGCATTCTATGTGTGCGTCGTGTACTCGTATATACACACCAAGATGAGTTACTTGGTTCTACAGATTCTGATTATATTAGTCAATTATGCAGAAAGTTATAAAATTAAGTGACAATACTTTTAGGTGTATAGCCCTTAAATGGTTCTCTGTGAAGATAGCGCTGCAGCGCTAATAGATAGAAGTATGGAAGTTTGGAAGTATAATGTATAATATTATAATGAAAGTGTGGATAACTGGAAACAAGTTTTTTTAATTATATTTAAGGGGGCAAATGAGCAGACGGGTTACCTGATGGACAACAGCAACTACCGTCATCCATGGACACTCGTAACATCCGAAGAGTTGCAAGTGCGTTGTCGGAGGGAATAGAGAAAGGGGAATTAGAAAAGTTGGACCACCGGTTACTTCACTCACTGAAAGAAACACAACACAACGCCGCTTAACGCCAGTTTTCTGTGAGGCCGCGGTATTCATGCCGAAGCATGATAGCAGTTACATCCATCATGTCTCACGTGGATCAAAAGACATTTGAATAAACAGCCTTAGCTAAATGAGAGATTTTAACATCAAGGACCTGAAAATGGATGTTTACATAAAACCTTGACATTAATTTCACGTACACTTCAATGTTTCAAGTAAAACATTGAAGAGAAATTTCTACTATTTTTCCTTCGATACAGTGGCGGCACTAGGAGGCCCAGGGCGCCAGATGATGCGGCGCAGGTAGTAAGATTAGGGGTGCTGACGAAATCTCGTCCTAGGCGCTCGTAGTGATTTAAGACTTAAGTTCCGAGCGAGGCTGCCAGTGGCTGCGACACATAAAAAATCAAATAGAATGCCGCTACATGATATAAACAATATCATTTAGTTTCCTTTTCTAATGACATTAGTCTAGCTGCCCATGGCTGCTGCATTGTAGTGGCGTAGAGCAAAATGAAACTCATAGCTTATATCATAACGTGGCGTTTTATTTGAGTTATTTTCTGCCGCCTGTTGCATTGATCGGATTTTATGTCTTTACGCCGACCGCACGCGTACAGTCGCTGATGGCCCGAGATGTATGAAATTCCAGAATTTTCATTCCAGAAATTTCCAGAAAGCGATCTGTGCGGATAATACATACTTTTTGCGACCGGCGCCGACAGTCAGTGGGCGTACAGCTGAGACTAAAATCAGCCTGAAGCCGGCACTGGTTCCATTCGTACCCAATTCATTAATTTTAATTAATCACCGTCCTTATCAGTTTCGTATTACCGGTGAGGTTTTTTAATTAATTAAGACTAATTATAATGGAGCGCGCTCGAGTGTAAGACTGAAATTCTGATTTCTATCGCATTTCATAAATAATCATAATGTATAGCGTCCATGATTTCGGTCGGAGCGTTCTTTGGAAAAAAATATTTCCTCGTATACATAGTCAAAAAACCATGGATATAAATAACACCGAATTCAAAAAAGTTTTTTTTTTCTCTACAGAATTATAATCTCTGGTCTGTTTTAAGCTCTATCGTTTTAAACATCTAAGAAAGCAATCAGTGACATTTAATGGGAGTTTCGAACGAACGCAACGACCAACGAAACACACACACTATCCCATTTGTAATATTAGTATGGACTAACCCTATTTTCTCGCTCGCATGGAATTCGGAAATCTCGAAAAAATGCAAAAGTTTTCTATAAGCTGAAACTTGAAAGGCTGCGTACCAGCATTTCCACTTTCAAGATTTACCTTACTATTTAAGTCCTGAAAAAACATGTTTTCAAGACAAGACATTCGTACATATTTACGCGTTTTACAAACGCCACGCGAGCGAAGCTGCGGGGAAAAGCTAGTAAGATACAATTGGCAAAACCTTAATGCCCCATTTCAATTTGAAAAAGGAAAACACAGGCGTTCTAAATGACGGCGCCATCGTCATTATCTAGCCGACAGATTTTAATGACGCTCGTTTTTTGCTGAAAATGGAACACACGATAGCGCCGATTCCCGCGAAATGAGCTTTAAACGTTTTCAATCTTGCTGTAAAACGGCCTTAAAAGTTAAAAATATCGTTAAATTTGATGTACCAGCTGCGCCGAAAAAACCGGACGCCTAACGAAGCCATAATTAAAGATTATATCCGCACAAACGGCGGTAAAAAGCCGGAAATGTGCGAATATGTGCGGTCGACTTGTCGGAATGTGCATGATATAAACAGCAAATGTGCAAACACATTTTCCATCTTGTACTTTGAAGTATGAAAATTAAATTACCAGTAAATGAGTATTTTCGTTTAAGCGTGTCGTTTTGGATACAAATAAAGTAGTATCATTTTAATTGTCCATACTAGTAATATGAGAGTATGTTTTTGTGTTTGTCCCTCCTTCACAATCTACCTTAGCTAATCGACTTGATTTTCTGCAAACACTTTTTCAAAAGGATGAAGCGTAACATAGACTTTTACCCTTTTAAACATAAGAATATTTAAGCAATATTTGACTTATTAAGGTTCGCTGTCCCTTTCTGTTGTGCGCCGTTTTTAATATTCCAGAAAGGCACAGCGAATGTTGATTATTTAAACGCTAAGTGTTTTAGTTAGTGTTTGAAAAAAAGATGTTGAATATATGAAAAAGCCCCCGGAAAAAGCCAGTTAAGTTATACCAGAAGGGACATCTACTCAACTAAACGGATGACACGGCCGCCATCTTGGTATAAGAATAGGTTAATGACGTCACACGCCATTGATCAGATCCGATCGATTTGATCCGACCCACACGTAAGTCAACACGTTCTATCTCAAGATAATTTCAATCTGCAGATTAGTTAAGTGAATTAAGCGGATTGTGTACCAAACGGTTTTCAAACAACGGGCTACGGCCTTAATATAAATTCTAGATTTGAAAATATGGAAACATATTTTTTTGAATAAAATAACAAAAATGAAAATATATCAAGTCTATAATTAATATTTAAAAAACACAAACATAGAAGCCTAGTTCTGAGGCATTTCCACAACATACAACAAAATAATTACTCTAGGTGAGGTTTTAGAGGGTGGAAAACGTTATGGCCCGTTGTATGGAAACCGTTTAATAGACAATCCTCTTAAGTATTATAAATATTTTTATGTTATATATTTTATATAATAAAAAAAATTGTAAGACGGAGACAAGGTAGACCATGTAAAGCGTAAGGTTTTATAGATCACTACACCGTTTCACCATGCAAAAAATCGTGTATCGTGCGGGATCCGTACACTTTTTAAAATATTTTATGTACTTTCCCGCGACTCAAAGTATCTCCATACCAAAATTCATTAAAATCGGTAGGTAAGGCCTAGCATGCAGCAACAAAATTTACTAAGTATCCGTTTTTCCCTCGAGCGGTGTAAGAGTTTAACACTATAAGCGTTCTGCTGGAGACGGTACTTGTGAAGTAGTTAGAAACTTACAAAATGTACGTTGTATTGAAAACACAAAGTAGCATATACAACCAAGGTTATATTAGCAACATAGGGTAGAAAACTAATAAATATTTATATAACTTCAACCGCTTACAGAAACCCGTCACGGATCTGCCTAACACAGGACTAGTCCTCCTCTAACTTTTATAACCCATTATAATAGGTATAGAAAAAATAATTTTATATTAGAATAGATACAAACACTGTACAAATCGTCTAGACCAATATTATTTTTATTATAAAGAAGCGCTTCTAGAAGTCTAAAGTCTAAAGTCGTGATTGTAAAATGTTTATTTTGACTATAAAATTACGAAGCACAATAAAAGACGAGCATCGCTATTCTAATCTTAGTCTGAATTTTCTATGTGCATTTGAATTTTTGCTCTTAGTATTTATCTTTATGTGTTATAATACAATTTTTATGTGCGTATCTTTATCACTAAGACTAGAGCGATTTCGATGAAATATTTAGTAGGTATTCAATTGCATTTGGGAACGGTTTCGATTAACAGACCAAGACCAGCAAGAAAAAGTTTGTCGGGTGCGCCAGTATTATAATGGAATTAATGGAAAACTCAGGGGTCATATTGAAAACTCTCTATAAACTCCTGAGCTAAAATGCTTAAATCGTTAATTTAACAGTAGAAAATGTTATTGGTATTTTTATATCATAGCTAGGTTAACAAGAAAAACTTTTTTTATGAAATTAGGGAGCAAGCGACCGGATGGATCATGCAATGGAAAGCAACTTCCGTAGACACTTGTAAAATCAAAAAAGAATTACAATTGCGTTGCCGGCCTTTATATGAAGGAATGGGCTATGTAAATAAGGATAAGGGAGTAATTGTAGGGAGCCGGGACCTCCAGTGGACTTAAGCTTATTCGACGAAACTACAGCCGTGGTATGGGCCGGCTTATTCGTGCCGAAGTATTGCTTTCTCGACTAGTTTTTGCTTTTAACACAATTCAAAACTTTCTCGTAATATTTAACAAAGGAAAGAATTTTAACAAAACAAAATCTTGGTATGTAGTTTTATTATGAAAACATTTCTAGCTATTCAAGTTTTCTTAAAGCCAGCTAAGCACGGATGTGCTTTGTTTAATAAGATGAAATATTAAACATTGTTCAATTAACGCACGAGTTAATAACGAAAATGGATACGCCTCCGTGGTCTAGTGGTACAGTGATCGGCTCTTCACCGGGAGGTCGTGGGTTCGATTCCCACGTTAGAAACATGTAATTTCCAAGTTTGGTTACGACAATGCAGGCTGATCACATGATTGTCTGGTAAGTAAGATGATCCATGCGTCGGATGGTCATGTGAAAAGTCGGTCTGCGCCTCTCGCCAGTCGTGTCGGTCATACGTCCCACTGGGTTATGACAATAAAGGAAGAGACATTGCTCTTGTGTACTGCACCCACACTTGGGCACTATAAAATTACTAAGGCCTAGTTTCTATGATACCGGCCACCGTCACCGAAACCGTTGGGGGAGTTATTATTATTTACACAACGAAAATGATTAGAACATGTGTTCGCGTTGAAATTTCGGTAAATCACTGCCAGAAAGGAGTATAAAGTACAAGCTCCACTATGAGTTTGAAGTTTGCACCAAGTGCTTGTCGATACTCAATACCGACTATGTAATTTTTTAGTATGGCAACTTTAGTTCCGCAAGTGACAACTAGAGGCGCTGTAAAATTTCGCCAATACTAATACGATAGTCACGACATTAATTAGACAGTTAAATAATAAAGAAATATAGACAACATAAGTAAATGACTAAAACAGCAACAGAAAAGTAGCTAAAATATCGATACCAGTTAAAGGTGATAATACCGATTAAAATTTGGATATTTGAATAAAATGAGATGAGAAAGTTTATTTGTTTGTCATTATTTGAAGCCCAAGCGAATCAGCTAGTCGATATGATTCTGGCAAAGACGTCAAAAGGATGGGAGAGTAAAGCGGAAAACATACTCATCGAACGCGACTTATGTCTTGTTTACACGTGTTAAGTAGATAAGTAGGTAAATAAATTTTAACTACATTTTATGTCATTTAACTTGTCACTAAATTTTTGTTTACATTAAGTTAATAAGTTAAAATTTAGTAACCTACTTATCTACTTAATACGTGTAAACTAGATAATACGGACGGGACTGACAGCCGCAATCTAGATAGTAATAATTGTACAATCAGAGAAGTTGAAACAAAAATACAAATTGTGGATCTAAGTAATTTGGTCGGGTTATGTCAAACTCAGCCAAAACACCACGAATTATATGGGATTTACGTATTGCGACCAAATGTAGTAGGACCGTCAACTAGCCCTCTTTCAATTTCCCCCATTATACGTTGAAGTGTGCAAACTAGGCGTAAGTAGCGGAGGTTTTGTATTTTGTGATTTTGAACAATCAAGCGAAACCGCTTTATTAATGGTAGGGGAGGTGAGAGTGTTATTTTTGTAGTAACTCGAGCGTCGTGGAGACCTAGTACGTTTTGTAAATTAGGTATAAAAAAAATAATATAATTTTTTATTTTATCGGCGGGTTAAGATGTTCCAGCGATTGTAAAAAAATATTTACATTGAATATTTCTTAAAACATTTGGTCGACTGTGATATACAATTTCTGAGGTGCCTGTGAAATCATTAGTGCTTTATGTAAAATAGTTCTTTGGCGTATTTTTAGCTCCCTCTATCTTAATTTGGCGGTTTCGATGACATTTCGGAACCTAAAAATCGCATTTTAAGAACCGAACTAACTAAGAAATTTTGTGTTCATACCATGGTGACATGTAGACAGCCAACACTAACTTAGTCTGACGTGCTCGAAAGTCCAAAAATCCTCTATTGGGCTTCCTGACTATAATAACTTAAAAAAATATAGGCTTTATACATTAATATGTAAATTCTACATTTTAACTTCGTTAAAGTATAAAATTGTGATCCTTTTCTGGAAACATTAAATTCGTAGAATGGGACGAAAAGGCATTCCAAACTCGCGCGCTTTTTATCTTATTGTGTCAAAGGAATGTACGTACAAAATGGTATGAAAAGCAATTACTGCAAATAAAACAGTCTTAGGGTTCCGTAAGTAATTAATACTGCATTAAATTTGATACTCGCAAGTTACGCACATACTTTTTGTTTTATGCTTTCTTTTACCTGCGGTTGATTGTCCAACGGAAACATTTAGTCTGAATAAAAACGTTATATCCGCTAATATCACCAGGTTCAGGATTAACAAATTTCTAAACCTTTTTTGCCCATTTCCCACAATTGCATTTTTTGACTTAGGTGATTTTCATTCCGCAGGTGCGATCTGTACAACAAATATTTTCTTCAAAATCCTGAACGGATAATTTTGGCGTGATTTCGTCAAACATCCAAAACGTCAAAATTTAAAATATAATTTTAATGTCAGTGCAATGATTGGTTTAACGTTCCCCATCCCTATTCACTAACTCTTATTCTCTTTCTCTAAGTTTGTATATAAGTTGCTTTATCATGTGATCTGTCTGGTCGATTGATTTATAAAAATATTATTATATGTAACGCAAATATGTATGCAACAGAATCTAAAACTTACTCTTAGTTGGAAGTCAGTTAAAATTTTGAACAATAATGAAACTCAATATTTTCTTGTCCGTAATTTAAGATATAGAGCGAACAAAGACAGACGTTGATGTAGAAGCATATCATTATCAAATTACATGACCGACATATTTAAAGCTTCCGTTATAGGCGATCTATTCCGTAAATTTAAATAACTTCTGGATTAATAAGTAATTTAATTAAGAAGGATATTGAATTTCACTGTAAAATGAAAATGAAGTGGCAAGTGTCCATATAGGATGTCCAGATAGACAGTAGTTCTTTTGCTCACAAATTTCATACAAAAAATGCATTTAATCTAAGTGAGTATTATTCAGAGTTTTAAATTATCGACAGCGGAACCCTGCAAGGAAAGCGAATAGCTTAGCCAGCTTTAGTGGTCAAGCAGGAATTATTTGATGTTTTGAAATATGTATGTGTCGGGTACGGGGAAGTTTTTCACTTAAAAGGAAATTAAATTATTAGATTAAATTTTTTCCGAGATCACTTGTGCCAAAGTTCAAAGCATTTTTTCGTTCCCCGGTACCTGTCCCGGTTTTTACTGCTGTAGTGACATCTTAAATATAATGATAATGAGAAAATGCTGTGAGGCCGTGGTGTCACTCCGGTCGAGCCCCCCCATTCGTGCCGAAGCATAGCACACGACAATGAGCATTCGTATCATGTACTTGAGATCGGTAATGTCTGATTGGTACACGCCTCCGCCGGGGTTCGAACCTGCACCCTCTCGAGTGCGAACCAAAGGAACCCACTAGGCTACCGACGCTCCTATCCACTGACCTACATCGCTTTAAAAACAAGCGTAGTTTTTCCGGGAATGACTCTGAAAGCGACATGAAATTTTGCATCGTGGTTTAGACCATTGTATCGTAGCCTCACGCGGGGACACACGGTCGTAATTAAGCGGTGCGACAATGTAACGATGACTGTTGCTTCCGTGACCGCAGGCGCTGGCCCGGAAATACTCGGCCCGGATATACTGAGTTCTAGAAGCGACACCAGTCTTATACTTGAGTGGATTTCAATAACGAGCATTTTTTTTCTAATTTTGGTGGTTTTGGTGGACATGGTTTTTTTATATAGCAAATGTAACCCAACATCAAGTTTACAGTTAATTGATCTTGATATTGACAATTAACCAAAAACAAAAACCGACTTCCAAAGGAAAAAAACAAAAATAATAAAAAAAGAAACTAAAAAGTATTAAATAAAATTTATTCTTTACTAGTGCCTGTTTCAGAATTCGGTAAGGCATCAGCCTATTTCCGTACACAATCTTCATTATTCTAAAGTCGGTACCGGCTAACATGTCATGATTTGTCTAAATTTAAATATTATAAATTTAAAAGTTTGTAAGCTTGTGACTTTGTGAGTGTGATGTCATAAACAACTGAACGAATTCGATCAAATTTATATCTAGCTGGTATTTTGAATTAGCACATCGGGTTCTTTTTAATCTTGACAAAGCCACGGGTAGCGCCACGGGTTAAATAGTTTTGAATGTAAATCAGTTATTACTTTATTATTTTGTTAGTTCTACATAGTATTATGTTATTATCTGTAAAGCGCTCTACTGCACACCTTAGCCGCCAGCAGGCTTATGCCATCAACACATGCATAAGTGAAGCCAACAACCTAGCTCACCGATAAAATGTTGTCAACAAATGTCGAATTTCGAGGTGTTCCCTCGATTACTCAAAGATCCTATCATCAGGTTACCACTTTTGTAATGATGATGATTCGCTTGTCGAGCGATTTGTCTGTTCTAAGGTGCGCTACATACCTTAGCCTTGTGTAGTAAGCTAGGTGGCTTCACTTAAAAAATACGTGTCAACGGCACAAGCTTGGATAAGTTATACAGTAGAGCACTTTACAAATAGTAACGTATTACGTAGAATGAACAAAATAATAAAGTAATAACTGATTTATATTCAAAACTAGAAAGTACCCTATGTGCTAATTCAAGATTCCAGCTAGCTCCATGCCAAATTTAATCGAATTTGTTCAGTCGTTTAAACGTGAATAAGTAACAAACATCGCACGGACAAACTCACAAATTTACAAACTTGCAAACTTTTTAATTTATAATATTAGTAATAAAATATATTTGCCGTGGCGGAGCCATGTATCGGCACGAATGAGCCAAAGTTTCTACTGCCTCACAGAAAATTGGTGTGAATTGGCGTTGTGCTGTGTTTCGTCCAGTAAGTGAGTTTACCGGATATGGCCCAACTTTCCTATTCCCCCTATCCCCATTCCTATTCCCAGGCGCATGGGTTCCATACTGGCTGAAAATTAGTTTGTTGCTTGCCATATGAACATGAACGTCTTGTTTGTACAAAAGTCCCTTTTACGAATGAAAAAATTAAATTATTAGTACAATTAAACCCGGCGGAGAACTATATCTTTAGCAAAAAAGGTGGATTTATTAGACAGCCTTGCCACGTAAAAAAACAGTTTTGAAAATTCAGGTTTACATTTGGTCCACTGGAAGATGTTTTTAATTGATTTTAATTTAAAAATGGGTGTTGACGATCGGTTCTCTAGATGGCGCTTCCATCTGCCGTACTGCACTGCAACGCCAAGTTACTGTCAAAAAAGTTCAGACTTAATTCGCCAGAAGGCATTTTAATGGTCTAGATTTTTACGCTATTTTTAGTCATCGATGTATTTATACCCAAGCAAATCCAGGGCGGGTGTCTAGTTTTTTTCTAAAAAATGTAAGCCTATATATTAGAAACGTTTTTAAAATTTTATCAAAAGATTCAAAAAGAACAAAGTTCAAATCATCGTAAAAATAAACAAAAATTTTAATATGAGAAGCAATCTCGTTTTGTGAAATGTGAAAATTATGAGAATGGCTGGATAATTATTTCTAAGAATCTTTTTGAACAAGCCTTCAAAGGAAAAAAACATAGTGAAGTCATAATATTTGCATTTGACATACTTGTTGAAGTAAAATACGTCTCCAGCATGGTTTGTGTTCTTAATTATTTAACATTTAAAATTAAGTTAATGTTTAATATTTATAACCGCCTTTTACCCATAGTAGTTACTCTCCATTTTAACAAACAAACATTCCCATTAAGATTTATTAGTATGGACTACTAAAATTATAATAAAAATTATACTAGATGACGCCCGCAACTCCTTGGCGCCAAAACTTATTTATCGCATGGAACCGTATATTTTTCACGGACAAAAACTATCTTATGTCCTTCTCCAGGTCTCAAAGTATCTCCAGACCAAATCACAGCAGAATCGTTCAGCGGTTTGGTCTTGAAGAGGTAACACATCATAACATAAGAATTGTGTAAATTATTCAAAATTACATGATGCCCACATTTCCGTTGCGCCATAATTCGTTTATTGCGTAGGAACCGTACCTTTTTCTGAGATAATTTACCCTATATTATAATTTTCCTCGGGACTCAAAGTATCTTCGTACCAAATATCACCACACACAGACAAGCAGACAAATACGCTTTCACATTTCTAATAGAACTATGAAAGTACGGTTATTCAGTAATTTTATATCCGTGTTACACGCATTTCCATACATCAAAGTTTGATCCCAACATGGCATAGTCATGGTTGTATCATTGAGGGACTACTGCCAAAAGCTATACAAAAGGTAATTTTAGTATTGATTAGTTAAACATGGTTCAACGATATCACGTTTAAAGACTTTATTTCCAAAATTAATTTACACTTATTACCTTACAGGATAGTGCCCGCAACTCAGTTTTCGGGACAAAATGTACCCTCTGTTCTTCCCCGTGATTTAAGGTATATCTATATTAAATTTCAGCATAATCGGTTCAGGGGTTAGGCGTGAAGAGGTGTTAGACAGACACACTTTCGCATTTATGATATAAGGGTAAAAGTATGGATGTTAAAACATTGTTAACCATTGTCTAAAAGACATATTAACAAAATTTATAAATCATATCAACAGGATCCCTTTTACACACGAGACACGGTTATGGATTCAGAAAACACACATACTAGATGGCGTCAAAGCTTTGTTAGCCGTCGATTGTCTCAGAATTCCGGTAATAGTAAATCGTGTATTCCGGAATTCAGCATCCACCTTACGGACTGTGGAATGCCAGTGCGTTTCGGAATTTATTCACAAAGGGCTGGTTCGGGAAAGTTGGGGTTGTTTCGTGTATAATTTACTATAGACATACTTACCCACAGCTGAATGTAGTAACAATGGGACCAGAGAATGCGAAAATGTCTAGATGCATGCAACAAAAGATGTATAAGCGCATGTTGTTTATAAGAGTGTGTTATTTAAAAAGTGTATAAACGCATGTTGTTTAGAAAGTGTATAAGTTTAGTTGTTCACAAGTGAATAAGCGCATGTTGTTTAAAAGGTATAAAAGCGCGTGTTGCTTAAAAGTGTCTAAACGCGTGTTATTTAAAATCACAGTTTATAAAATATAATGAATGTGAATGTTAATTTATATGCGCTATTATGCCAATCTGTAGATTACAGAGTACGAGCTGATCCGGCGAACTTCGTACCGCCTGACAGTCAATGATCTTTTTGCACTTCGAAGATTATTCCTCTGTTCATCTGTACGATAAGCTCGACGATTTTTCGTTTCTGCACTCGCACAAAACTTTCAAC